>MU748642.1:0-39647 GCA_026770625.1 Nicotiana glauca
GAGTCTATTATAAAAACATTTCAAGAGATGAAGCCTCGTCGAGTACGTTTGTAATAAGTAGAATCTCTTTTTGACACTTCTTTATATTAGTTTGGTTATATCGAATTGTTCGTACTATTACCCGTATTCTTATAATTTAGCTCGATATCACGTTGTTTGAGTTAAATTTTTCGGTCCACCTACTTGTTAAGAATTTTTTTTTTGTGTTCAAGTTTAAACACCCTTAAATATTTTTCTGTCTTCGCCACTGCAAACTGCTCCTCACCAAAAGTACTTTTGAAAAAAACGCTTTTAAAAAAAGTGTTTCTCAAAATAAGCTGATTTTTGCAGCTTGGCCAAACGGGCGGTAAGACTTGGTTGGGGCTATTCTTAGTTTATTACAGACAATTTATTATTTGTTAGCCTTAGTCTAGTTGGTATGACGTATGAAGGACGTTATAGTAACAGGTGAAGAGTATTTGGGTGAATGGATGGGAACTTCAAATTGCTAGATCTGGCATCCGAGGAAAACGGTGAAAGTATCAATTGTAATTCGATCAACGGCAATATACCTATAAACAGTGGGTTGAAAGCTTCTTTGAAAGTAATTTTTGTTTCTCTTTATGGGTGGGTATCATTCAAGGACGTGCACTCCAACTTTCCACAGATAAAACCACGTGAAATAGTTCCATTCCAGGTGTCCAATTTCAAGCACCACGTGGATTTTAACTTTCCGCACCTATTAACCTTCTTCTCTCTATATTTCAAAGCTAAGATTTTCAGTCTCCATCTCATTTCATTTGCTTCCTTTGTCTCTCTTCCTGGTCAGTTTTTCTTCTCCCTCCTCTTTCTTAATTTTTTTGCTCAGCTTTTGGTTTTCGATATATGATTTATTTTTATTTTTTGAGTTACCACCTCGGTTTTCTTCTTCCTCAATATTCCCGTATTTCACAAGTTTTCTTTTGATATATCTCTCGCTCCTCTGTATCTCCTGTAATTGTTCATCGCTTCTGGGTATCATTTTTCCATTTGTGGTTTCTAATTTTCATTCCTTACATTTGGTGAGCTTTTTCCTTTCTTGCACCGATTTCTGCCCATGAATTTGGAATTCCTTTGAAAGTTTTTACATTTTTGCTTCAATTTTAGTTTTCTTACTCTTCTGCTTAATTTTTTGTTAGATTTTTTACATGAATGTCAGTAATTTTTTAGGCACTAATACTATCGGCAAATTGAAATATTTAAGCAAAAATTTGTAATATTAAGCTTTCTGTTGGAAGATTTGGGTCTTTGCTACAGTTGCAAAGATTTAATTATTGACAATGTCGGTTTATTTGTACAAGTACTTTCATGGGGCTCTATATCTGTAAATCTCGATTATTTATAGTTAGTCACACTTTCTATCTGAATATTTTTACTGTTTACTCTTCTTTTACTTTATTCTTCGGTTATCCTCATTCTTTGCTCAGGACCATGAAATTTAAACTATGCAGGCTAATAAATCCAATGTGTTCGATAATATGCCTGAAACAACTAACTATTTGGTAAGAATTTCCTGTCTCTCTCTTTTTTGTTATTTTCGAATAAATTAAGATTGCCTTCAACTATGCAAACTTTTATATTTTTGTGAACTGGGGAAATTTTTTCATGAACTTTTGTACAAATGTAGAAACACCTATAGAAGGCTTAAAGCTAGAGTGGACTTTTGTATTTTACTTGTTAGTTCAATTAAGTGTGTTGCTATTGATGAAGTATATTGGCCATGGTATGAAAGTTGAGATGGTCAATAAGTTACCACTGATGACCATTTTTTATCTGCCTAAATTTTCTTGGCAAGTATAGTTGTACACTAAAAGGTTACTGAAAGATAAAACTAATTAGCTGGACTTCTAGAAATAGCTTACACTGAATTTTAAAGCTCTAGCAACGATGTTGATACTGGTGATAAACAAATTGGAAAACGTTGGTGAACTATCAGTGTGTTATATTTCAACCTTTCAAAGGTGAGATTTTGGCCGTAGTTACCTAACTTAATTTCACAGGGTAGGAACATTTCTTTGTATTTTAACATAGGCATTTTCACTATCTATGGATATTTTATTCATCTAATTTCTTCTGATGGAATATTTATCCCTTTTTCAAAATATTACTTTTATATTTACGTTTTTAGATGTTCCGGATTCAACTCTTTGGTGCTTTAATTTGGAAGGAATTTTAGCGACACCAAAAAGTACAAACATGTTTCACAAGCAAGGTAATACCTTCATTCATTACCTATTTGTCTTCTCCGTCTGTCTCATACTTGCTCTTATCTTTTTTTTTCTCCGCTCTTTCGTATATTTCTCTTTCATTTCCTCTCATCGCGTCTATCTACTTCCATTGAGGTTTAACAAGAATTTCCTTTTAAAATTGTAATACGTCTTATGGCTGAAATCTATCATGCGTGTGCTTCAATTTGTTCGCTTATTTGTTTTAGCTCAATTGTGACTATTTTGTGGGAATTTAGTAGGTTTAGAGATGTAGCAAATTGGTGCATTCTATTTTCCCCGGTTCTGTTTAATTGGATATTGATTAATTTTCCTTTCTTCCTTGCTATGAACATGTCAGTTGTTGGAAGAAGCAGAGACGAGTCTCTTGAAGGGTCAAATTTACAGAGTGATTACATGTCGGAACTCTATATATGTCACCTTTGTCATTGCTGATGCTTTCCTTAGCGAACATGTATGTCTTTTAAATTATTTTATCATGCATGTGTATTGAATCAATGTGATGCAAAATATTATTGATGCGTCCGGGTTTGATTTTATTTTTGCTAATTATGGGCGGTGGATTATGGGATTCATAAGATCCGGGAGAACACAAATATCGGGGTATGCTCATTTTTCTCCTTCTACTTGTGAATTGAGATATTCTTTTCTCAAAAAAAGTTTTTTTTCCCTACATCTTTATACTTTTCTGTTTGAGACGTTTCTTTATTGGTGTATCTAGGCAAGAAAACTTCTATATATTTTAAGCTACTAGCTAACTTTAAGATCCATTTTTTCTAATAGAAAAAATCTCTAGAGATGCTGTTACTTTACATGTAAAATCTTATCACTTCTTATGCCTTCTTTTCATTATCTCTTCAATCAATGTGGCTAGTAGAAGAACTACTTAAAAGAATGTCGAGACTTTGTTGTTGTTTTTTCTTTTTTGTTTCCGCTATTGTTCCTATAATCTTAAGTGTGATCTGAACTTATTTGCTTGAGTTGCAAACTAACAACCAGATGATCTTGAGCACCTCCCTCAAGAAGGTATTATCTTGAGCACCTCCCTCAACCAGTTGCTACATATCATATTCATCTTTTTTCCTGGAATGGATGCTACTTATCAGATTTATCTGTTGAACTTACATATATTGAAGCACAAAATCTACAAATATGCTAAAATATGCCAAGAATTCACCTACATTCAAGAGCCTTTAAAAATGCTAAAAATAGTGGAGAATATAGAAAGAACATAGAAAAACGGAACGGTGTTACATTTATTAAGAAAAGGTGATGTTGTAAGAAAGGTTTGAGAAGTTAACAACAGGAAAATGATACAAATAGAAACTCGGGATTATTTTTGCAGTCTAATTAGATTATCAAAGTGCCTGGTCCTATTCACCAAAAGTACTTCCGCCAGTAAATCTGATTCTATCCAAAGTCCAAACTGCTTGGCTCGTGTCCTTCTACTCTGCACTCTGCAGGCAAATATAATACTATAAGAGACTGGATTTTCTGTTGAAACAGGGATTATGGAGAATTGGAGAAAGATGGAAAGGTACATGTTTACTTGATACTTTTATGCTATCTGTCTAAGAAAATGCCATAGTATTAAGTTTCTCCACTGCATGTTTGTTTGCTTAACAAGGTTTTTTGGATTAGTCATATTGTCACCTTAGTAGTTAGTTTAGTTATTTTTCTTTTTGGTTTCTTATCAGCTATGAAAATTATGATTCCTTAAAAGCCTGTTAACTTCAAATTTCTTTAGATACTTTTGTGTAAACTTTACATTTCAAAGAAAAGTTTTTTCTACTTTTAAAATTTGGGGGCTGAATGTTAAATGGGCTTGGCATAAGAAAATTCCTTTTGTTTCTGTCCCAGAAAGGTGACAATTAATTTCATTCTGGTAATTTACACTGTATGTGAATGATAATATTAATTAATTTACACTCTATGTAAGAAGTTCATTTCGTCCGGCCTATGGAAACAATATTAAGCATGTGCCCGTTGGTATTGTAAATACTCAACTACCAGGGATGGCTCCTTGAGCTTCTCTTGACTTCTGAATGTTCTGCAAAACTTACCTTGATTCAACTGTTTATAAATTCTGTTACGTAATTAGTTTTTTGGATTAGACAAAGGGCTACAAATTAGTTTAGATGTTGCTTGTGAATCATTATCTCTTTTACTTCTTTTTCAGTGCTTCGTACTTCTATCCTAATTGTTATCCACATTATCACCAACTCTTATCGTCCTAATTGTTTCCGGTGGGAGGATACTCTGAGTGTTAAAATGGACGATCACTTGAGATGGTCAAAGATGGATTGGCATAAACTTTTTGAATATCTATTTGTATCTATTTAATTTAGTGACTCAAGTTATGTAAAGAAATTAGAATAATTGTGTATCTTGACTATTGTGACTCAACTTTATATTAGAATAATTGTATATAAAGTAGCTTGCTCTATACTTTCTAATTTGGTGTCTTCAGTTATTATGCTTAAACAGAAGTTCCATTGCATAAGGTTGTCCAAAACCTCTGTTGGAAGCGTAGCTAGAATAGAACCAAATTATCCGATCTAAGGTTGTCATATTTGGGCATTGTATGGCTAGCAGCCAACAACATAGACACCACTAAGATGATGTCAGTGCTAATTGATTTTTCCTTCAAATATTATCTCAATGGTGAAGGACAATAGAGAAGCTAACATAACTCAGAAACCCAGAAAATACATATTTAAGCTTACGCCTTTGTATAAACCAGATTCCAAGGCATTGGTAAAGTAATCTGCACTTGACCATCATGGATTCAGTTTGGTATACTATGTTTTAATTCTAATGCTTGCTTTTCCTTGTCTTTCAGTGAATACCAAAATGAAGAATGTGTTGTCAACTGCAGCTCTTGAAGTCCAAATTTTATCCAATCTTTTGATTAGTGGGACTACCAACATGAACTTGAACAATCCGTCTGTTTTTGGTACCAAGAACAAGAATGTACTTGTATAACCTTATTCCGCAAATGCATCGACATGTATGATGTACTTTATGTTAATATTAAGCACATTATGTTAATATTTAGCTTGGTGATACTGCTATCTTTTTTATTTTTTATTTTATATAATAATATTACCCATCCTACATTTCGTTACTCAACATAGTTTATGTTATTGTACAACTACAAGATTACCAACAAAAAGAAATCAATATCAAGAAGATATTTTTCATAGAAAATTGCATCTTTATCCAATTGCATAAAGAAAAGAAAGAAAAATATAAAAATTCAAGCTTTTAGCAGAATCTCAAAAGATGGAGGCAGTTTTGTCAAGTACTTGAATGTCCATAAAATATGAACTATTTCAAAAGAAAGTTTCGAGTTGCTCCTCTTTGCTGTTCTTCAATCTCTATAAAGCACTTCTATAGAAGATGTCTCCAAATGAAGTTAGAAGAAATACTGTCCTGCAATAATGTCATACACAGACTTGAGTTCAAACTTCAGACCCAGAAGAAATGAATGATATAACAAATTTACATATATCTAGTTCAAACTCCAGGAAAAGATGGGTGATATATCATAATTTAGATATACCTCGCTAGCCTCAAGATTTCTCTAAAGTGACGTACATACACACATGCAAACCTAGTGGATATCGAACTGATATAATGTGCAATAAAGCCATAGTTATATTGTAATTCATTAATTACATGCGGCTATACAGGACAACCCCCTGTGTAAACCATAGTTAGATTTTGCTCTTCGAGACCACACTGAGTATTCAAGTTTAGTGCTGAATGACTATCACTGACTTTTAATTTCTTGGGAAGATTCTGCAATATTAGAATAGAAGTTTATCATAGAAATGAGATTTTAAGACTATTGTAAATAATTCAAGTTTGAAATAACCATCTTCTTCGAAGCCTATATGATGCTATAATTTCAGATTAAGGCTTATAGCTTTACCGCTACATATGACATGAATTTGTACATTAGACCACTAGCATACTTTAAAAGGGAAAGAAAAAGTGGCTAGATAATTGATAAGTAGTGTATGATATATCAGTTCTTTTGTTCATTAAACAACGAAATACAAATTATAGTAAGACTATGAATAGGACTTCTACCAAGCTTGGCCACAATAGCCAAGATTCATACTACTGGTAATGGGCTTGAAACATGAGTACCAGAAACAGTATAGTTGCTGGCACAGAGCTACCGGTGACACCAGTAAGTAACATTGATTGCCGAAGTCTTCAATATATATATAAGCATTAGTGATACCATTCACATTCATAATGTGAAAGTATGCATTCGTGGTTTATACTTGCTGGTGCACTTGAAAAGAGTGAATCAACTCATATTTTTATGAAGATGCCAACTCAATGTTTTCTATCATTTACAGAAAATTTTCTTTTCTATTGAGTGCAGTAATGTCATACAACATTGAAAGTTGGTTTAATATTACTTAGATCCAGGTTGTTCATAGGTCCCCTCTTTTTCCGTGACAAATATTCATTCTCCTTTTACAATGTTTGAGTTTATAAAGGGTTTTCTGCAGATTTCTATTTGTCCCATTTGAAGCTATTGAAAAGTGTATGGGGTCAAATTTGACCCTATACGTCTCTACGCCAAAGGGTACGCCCTGTAAGCATATACCCATTATAATAAGGGCACAGTTCGGACGTGAGGGCGAAGGCGACGTCATTTAGAACTGGATGTCCTCGCTAGGAGGACGTCAACCACGTTCAATACTTTTATTACTATTTTAAGGAAGGCCCCTCCTTATAAAAAGAGGACCTTCCCATTGTAAAAGGATGAGTGTTATTATCCAATAATACAACTCTCTCAACTCTCTCTGATTCTCCCTTATTCTCTCTCTATCTCTTACTTCTGACAAACAACTGTTCTTAAGTTCATCATCTTGCAATATTAGATCTGTCATAACTATATTGTTCTTACATCCCTAGGCTTATTATATTTGATTACGATTTACCCTTTCATATTTTTTTGATTGTTTTAGCTTGCAAAGTATCATTTAACTTTTGAGCCAAACAATTTGGCGCCGTCTGTGGGGATTTCGAGAATCAAAATCATAGTATCCACCTAGAGATCAACTAACTACCTTTCTCTACATCACACGAAAACAAAAGATGGCTGATAACAACACCAGATCGAAAGCTATAATGGATGTCACAACCAACCTTCTTGGTCCTCTCAACGAGGCCAGTGACGATATCATTATTAATGCAACCCCCAACACCGCACCAGGTGCAGAGATCTCATCTTACCTATCCGAAGATCTAACGATCTTGCACGAAAAAGGGGCTTCCACGTCTGCTGTTAAGGAAGCACCCTCGGTAGTCAAAAAGCTACTGGAAGAATGGCTAACAAGCACCCTAAGTGGCTTGGTTGAGAAACCACCACAAGGTAACATGAGATTTGTGCCAACGGTAAGCATCATCGCTGCCATAGGCGAACATGAGAATACACGAGTAAATAACCAACCCATCGAGGCATGGTCCAGCGACGGTACGCTAACTTCCATCCTAAGGAAGATGGAAGAAATGGAAAACAAAAACAAAGCACTCCGCGACCAGATGAAGGAACACCAGGAGAGGGTCGACAAAATCCCCGGAGCCCCCAAGTTGCTACCAAAGCGCGACGTGGGAAGGTTCGTAGAGCAGCCATACACTGAAGAAGCTGCCCCTCACTCTATCCCAAAAACCTTCAAGATGCCTCCTTACTTGAAGGTGTACGACGGAACCACAGATCCCGAGGATCATCTAATCCACTACGTCACTACTATGAAGGGCAACGACCTATCGAAAGAGTAGGTACCATCGGTGCTGCTGAAGAAGTTTGGCGAGACGTTGACAGGAAGGGCCTTGACATGGTATTCTCAGTTGCCAGCTAAGGCAATATCAACGTTCGAGGAGATGGCGGATAAGTTCATCACCGCCCATGCGGATGCGAAGAAAGCGAAAGCAAGGGTCAACGACATCTTCGCCATCAGACAGACCACATGTGAAGGGCTCAGGGACTTCCTAGCCAGGTTTAACAGGGTGAGGATGA
Source organism: Nicotiana glauca (assembly GCA_026770625.1). NCBI lineage: Eukaryota > Viridiplantae > Streptophyta > Magnoliopsida > Solanales > Solanaceae > Nicotiana > Nicotiana glauca. The sequence continues at coordinate 8,290 of MU748642.1, forward strand.
GTCTGCCGAATGTATCGGAAGGTATGGAAGTCACCGCTTTCCAGAACGGGCTAAGCAGGGACGGCTCAAGGGCAACCAAGAAGCTGCTAATCCGCCTCATGAAATATCCCCCTACCACATGGGAGGAAATCCACAATGCCTACTGTGCCGAGGTACGAGCGGACGAAGACGATCTCAATGGGCTGACTCAACGGCTATGGCAATACACTCAGAAACAAGGAGAGATCGGCGCAACGAGGGACGTCGAGAACAACTCCCGCGCTCCAACAGAGACCGACATCAGCCATACACCAGATCCTCCCATCCACCGCCCAGACATACGGACGCTTTACAGTGACACGTCGCCCCACTCCGAAACGAAAGAGGTACGCCCCCTTATTATCCGCACATAACTTTTGCGTGTCTCCTTCAGAAATAGTGTACGCACTGGAGAAGCTGGGCACCAAGGTGCAATGGCCGCAGAAGATGAAATCAGACCCCGCCACAAGGAAATAAAACGTCCTGTGCGAGTTCCATCAGGAACTGGGACACAAAACCGAAGACTGCATAGGCCTACGACAAGAAGTAGTCAGGATGCTGAACCAGGGATACCTGAAGGAGCTACTCAGCGACAAAGGAAAAATCAACTTTGCGCGCGGACGGGAACAACCCCGTAGGCCGCCAAAGCCACCTTCCCCAACACGGACGATAAACATGATCATCGGTGGCGGCAACGACTCAACAATCAACCACGTCAAGTTTGCTAATATGCACAGACTAAAGCGGACCATCTCCCACGAATGGTATGACGACTTAGAAGGTAGTATCGCCTTCGATAAATCTGATGCCGACGATTTGTCTTTCCCTCACTATGATTCTTTAGTCATTACTTTACGTATCGCTGATACGGATATCAAAAGAGTCATGATCGACGACGGAAGTGGCGCCTGTATTATCCACCCAAGGTTCCTTGCACAAATGGGACTCGAGGATAGGGTAATACCGCGCTGCATAACACTAACCGGTTTTAACAATGCAGTGGAACGAACATCTAGAGAAATAACCCTGCCCGTCCTAGCGGGAGAAGTCACGCTGGAAACGACTTTCCATGTGATGAACCAAGAAACGGCGTACAACGTCATCATAGGACGCCCATGGATACACGCCATGCGAGCGGTTCCTTCAAGCCTTTACCAAGTGGTCAAATTCCCTACCCCATGGGGAATATTCAACATTAGGGGAGAGCCACACACCGCGCAGAAGTGCTACAAAATAACCCAAGACTGCGCCCACACCCAACAACTAAGAGGGGCAAGTGCAGAGGCATAGCAATTAACCGTGTCGGGAACCAAAATCGACCAAACAGCGGACGCCATCAAAGATCCTGACGCCGTAGAAGAGTGTAAAGCGACGGTCGAAGACCTCGACCCAGTCCAATTAGACGATACCAACCCAGCAAATAAAGCCTACATTGGCCACAACCTCACCGACCCAAGTAAGTATCATGAATTCCTAACTAACCATGCAGATCTATTTGCTTTCTCCCATTCAGATATGCCAGGGATCCCGCGAGATACCGCCACTCACAAGCTGAACGTCGACCCATTGCATCCGTCCGTACGACAAATAAGAAGGAAATTTAACGCTGCAATCAATGAAGCGGTCAGCGAGGAAGTGGACAAACTACTTGCCAACGGCTCCATCAGGGAATCAAAGTACCCCAGTGGGTCGCCAATGTCGTCATGGTTAAAAAGAAAAATGGGAAGTGGAGAATGTGCGTAGATTTCACCGATCTAAACAAAGCATGCCCGAAGGATTCATTCCCACTACCTCACATCGACCAATTGATCGACACCACCGCAGGACATGAACTGTTGAGTTTCCTAGACGCTTATTCCGGTTACAATCAAATCATGATGGCCGAGGAAGATCAGGAGAAGACGACTTTCATCACCCACCAAGGGACTTACTGCTACAAAGTGATGCCCTTCGGGCTCAAAAATGCGGGGGCTACATACTAGAGATAGGTCAACAAGATGTTCAAAGAGCAGCTCGGTAAGACCATGGAAGTCTATATCGACGATATGCTGGTGAAGTCGACGAGAAAAGAGGATCACATCGACCACCTAAAAGAAGCCGTCGGAATATTAAGAAGGTACGGGATGAAGCTGAACCCCGAGAAATGTGCCTTCGGTGTAGCCTCAGGAAAGTTCTTAGGATTCCTCGTATCAAAACGAGGTATCGAAGTTAACCCAGACCAAATAAAGGCGATAGACGTGATACCCGAGATGCTGAACAGCAAAAAATAGGTGCAAAAGCTGATGGGGCGGATAGCCGCCCTATCTAGATTCATCTCACGATCCTCTGACAGATGCCACAAATTTTTCAACGTACTAAGAAAGGACAATGGATTACAATGGAATGAAGAATGTGTCGAAGCCTTGAGAGAACTGAAGGCGTACCTTTCCTCGCCTCCACTGCTGGCCAAAGCAAATCCGGGTGAGCCCCTGCTGGTATACCTGGCTGTATCAGAGGTTGCCGCCAGTGCAGTATTGGTCCGCGAGACTAAATGTACGCAATCCCCTATTTATTATATTAGCAAGACCCTAGTGGAAAACAAAACACGGTATCCACATCTTGAAAAATTAGCCCTGGCACTAGTCGTAGCTTCACGGAAGCTCAGGCCCTATTTTCAATGTCACCCCATAAAAGTGGTGACAACCTTCCCCCTGAGAAGCATCCTACATAAGCCTGAGTTATCAGGCATGCTCGTCAGGTGGGCCATAGAGCTCAACGAGCATGATATCTCGTATCTCCCAAGAACCGCCATCAAGTCGCAGGTCCTCACTGACTTCGTGGCCGACTTCAGTGTAGAGATACTGCCAGAGGCGGAACAAGAGGCACATCATGCCCCCTCCAACACCGACCTGTGGGATCTTTACACTGACGGTGCCGCTAATGCCTCGGGATCGGGACTGGGACTCGTCCTCGAAGTCCCCACGAGCAAAATAATTTGCCAGTCCATACGATGCCCCGAGATGACTAACAACGAGGCCGAGTACGAGGCTGTTATCGCAGGTATAAAATTAGCCATCAAGTATGGAGCTCGACAACTCGTTCTCTATTGCGACTCCCAGCTCGTGGTGAACCAGGTCACTGGGACTTACCAAATCAAGGAGTAGAGATTGCAAAAGTACCAGTCGGAGATTCGCAGATTAATGACCGAGCTCGACGAGTGCCGCTTTGAGCAGGTTCCTAGGGTGCAGAACGCCGAGGTAGACGGTCTAGCAAAAATGGCCACAACCATTAAAAACTTTGACAAAGAAAGCATGGTCACCCTCCTTCATTCAGCCATTGATCATACTGAGGTACTCTCCTTAAATTTGACTTGGGACTGGCGCAACCAGTTCGTGTCCTACTTACAGGAAGGGACACTCCCACCTGACAAAAAAGAAGCCAGGAAGCTCTGCGTACAGGCCGCCCGGTATTGTCTGATAAACCACGAGCTCTACAAAAGGACCTTTGGCGGACCCCTGGCTAAGTGCCTAGGTCCTCACCAAACGACACCAGTACTCGAAGAAGTACACGAAGGCCACTACGGCACCCACACAAGTAATCGCGCCCTCGTGCGCTGCTTAATACGGGCCGGCTACTATTGGCTAACTATGAAGAAAGACGCGGCAGAATATGTTCGCCGATGCGAACAATGTCAGAAGTTCGCCCCCATGATACACCAACCAGGAGAGTCTCTCCACTCAGTCACTTTCCCGTGGCCTTTCATCAAATGGGGAATGGACATAGTCGGCCTGCTACCAGCAGGACGAGGAAAGGTACGATTTCTACTAGTTTTAACTGACTATTTTTCCAAGTGGGTGGAAGCAGGTGCGTACGCCCAAATACGCGAACAGGAAGTCATCGCTTTCATATGAAAGAATATCATCTGCCGCTTCGGCATCCCCAAAGAAATCACCTGCGACAACGGGCGGCAGTTCATTGGCCAGAAAACAACTGAATTCTTCGACAAATGGCATATTAAGCGAGTACCCTCCATGCCATATCACCCCTCCGCCAACAGCCAAGAAGAATCGTCCAACAAAATGATACTAAACATACTGAAGAAGAAGCTTGAAGACGCCAAAGGGCTATGGCCTGAACTACTACCAGATGTACTCTGGGCACACCGAACTATACCCAAATCCTCCATAGGAGAGACACCATACTCACTGGTCTACGGAACCGACGCTGTCATACCGGTCGAAGTCGGCGAACCAAGCCTTAGGTATTCGCATACAAGCGGAGCTGAAAATGACATGAACAGACTTCAAGATCTCGATGAGACCGAGGAAATAAGAGAAATGGCTCACATAAGAATGGTGGCCCAGAAACAACAAGTCGAAAGGTACTACAACAAGAGGGCCAAGATACGATCGCTCAAAGTGGGTGACTACGTCCTTAAAGCCAAAACGTTGGCATCAAAAGACCCAAGTGAAGGAAAACTGGGCACCAACTGGGACGGACCATACAAAATCACAGCAGCAGTACATAAAGGGGCATTCTAGCTAGAGACAATGGAAGGAAAAACGCTCCAAAACAACTGGAACGTCACCCACCTCAATTATTTCCATTTCTGAAAAGCGTCTCCCGAGTCGTACTGTTTTTCCCTTGCCCTAGTTTTGTCCCAATTGGGTTTTCTCGGGGAGGTTTTTAATAAGGCGATAGAGGAGACGCATGGAGATACTCACGAGGCAAGTTTATCACACCAGCCACTCCGTACGCCCTCCCGACTGGCATGACAAAGGGACTGGACTAGTGGACTAGCATGTTCTCCAATATATGAAAGGCTACGGCCACCTCCAATTTATGAAAGGCTACGACCACCTTCAATAATGAAAGGCTACAGCCATCTTCAATGTATGAAAGGCTACAGCCATCTCCAATGTATGAAAGGCTACGGCCATCTCCAATATATGAAACGCTACAACCATCTCCAATGTATGAAAGGCTACGACCATCTCCAATATATGAAAGGCTACGACCATCTCCAATGTATGAAAGGCTACGACCATCTCCAATGTATGAAAGGCTACGACCATCTCCAACGAATAAATGGCTAAGGCCAACGTCGTCAGTAAGTCAACCCAGCTCGACTACGACATAGTAACTACAGTCGAAGTCACGTACATAGTAACTCGACGACAGTCGAAGTCACGTACATAATAACTCGACGACATTCGAAGTCACGTACATAGTAACTCGACGGCAGTCGAAGTCACGTACATAGTAACTCGACGACAGTCGAAGTCACGTGCATGGCTACGGTCATATCGAACGAATAAATGGCTAAGGACACCATCGTTAATAAGTTGACCCAGCTTGACTACGACAAACAAAATAACTCGACAACAGTCGAAGTCACGTACATGGCTACGACCATCGACAATATCACGGTTAAAGCAACCGTCACCATCGGTCGCCAACACTGTTCGACTACGGCGCAAAGCATGTAAGTAACAGACAAGGCGACGTTCCAGAAACACTGAAAAACCCTACAAGCAAACAAACAAGCATCCACTCTACGGAGTCGACATACCAAAAATAAAAGGTAATAAAGAAACAGCAAAAGAGTAACTTCTATTATCATCAAGAAAAGTATACATGTACAACGGGATCTATTCACATCCCCACAAAACAGCAAAAACAATATAAATACGAGCCCTAACATGCCTCGCCATCCTGTCCGCCATCGCCCGCCGGTCCGTCATCTTTTCCGCTGCCGCCCTCAACTTGATAAGCTGCAGAGATCCAGGACCTGGAAGCCAGATGGTTAACGTCTTCAGAATTATATCCCGTCTAACCTGGGGAATCGGAACTATATCCACAGGCTTCTCGGGCAACTCAAACTAAACTCCGTTGGTCCTCTACCTCCGCCTCAGTGGCTCGGCCTGCAGCAAGAAACTCTTCAAACACGACCAGCTTGGCTTCGGCATATACCCACATGTCCCGCGCCTCGCCAGACATGCCATCGTCGGACCTGGACGCAACAGCCTACTTGAGAGCCTCAATTTCAGCCGCCTTGGCATTGAGCTCGGCGGTTAAGGCGTCGACCTTGGCACGCAAATTAGCAGCCTCCGCCGCTACCCCACGACCGACCTCCAATTCATCCTCCTTTGACTGGAGAAGAGTCTCCAATTCAATATTTCAAGCCAAGACGACCATCAGCTGATCATCCACCTGCTCCAGCTTATCTACCCTTCGCTGCAGCAGAGCCTTCGACTGCTCCAGGCCCTCACGAAAAACTTGAAACTGCGGGTCCTAAGCGGATAGGTCCGCCAGCGCCTGATGCTTGGCGCGGCACTCCTGGTACTTCTTTTCCACCCTCTTGAGGGTGGCAGCCTTCTTCTACGCTCGCCGACCCCTCTCTATCTCCAAAACGAGGTTCTAAAGAAGAGACAAAAAGAAGACAAATTAGCATGCACCAAAGTTCACTTTACAATACATAAAGAAGAACGAAGTGTACCTGCGAAGCCGCACCGGCAACCCTTCGAGATAGATCCCTGTCGCTAACGTCTTTCAAACTCTCGCGCTCAGCGGCCGCACACAGCAGGGTCATATCCGCTGCAGCCTGCTCGCTGTGTTGCAACAGGTTATATCCGCTTGGGATAAAAATCTGGCGGTTAGACCCACCCGCCGTTATCCCCACGCGGGCTCTATCCCTCCTTGATACATCCGCACCTGCAAGGGCCGCCCCAGGTTTCGCCCTCTCCTCATCATCTTTCTCCTCAGCAGCAGCCGACTTGCCACCCTCCGGAATACGTACGGGGGCGGTGTCGAGAACTTCCCTCCCTTGGGAAGCCGACCTCCCCGAGCGGATAACATTGGCCATCAAAACTGGCCTCGACTCTGGACGAGGTTCACTCGCCCCCTCGTCCTCTGTGGCAATCCCCTTGCCGAGCATCAACCGGCGCCTCTTCCTCTCCAGCGGCTCCTCGCCCTCTAAAGTCTCCTCCACGGGCCGAGGGGATGGCGGCGAAAGAGTTGCTTCGCTTGTGGATGTAGCCACATGCGCAGCCTCAGGTTGAGCAACCTCTGGGACGCCATCACTGGGTGAGTCACGGGGTACGTACTCATCCCCAGAATCAGTCCCCATACCAGACGAGGCAGCGACATTCTGTTTCCTCCTCTTAGGGGCGCTCTGACATGCCAACATAAAAGAAGTCAAGCAACGAAACCTAATGAAACCTCCAGACCATGGTCAAAGAGTTACCTGGTGGGCCGTATCGATCACGGAACGCGGACCAAGTGCGGCACTCCTCCGCAAATGGAATCAACCTCTCTTCCTACAACCTAATATCATCAACAGATCGGGGTGGAGAAGCCCTCGCTGCAAAAGGAGAGGAAAACAAAAAAAAGTTATAATGGGCATACGGTCAATATTGCACACAACACTAAATTCGAGTAAAAACACTTACGTTCTGGATTCCACCTCTCTGTGAATCCTTCAGGATTCGACACCAGGTGCTCCGTCCTGATGTAGAAAAATTTGCACCAGAAGAGGCGATTGGTCTTATCGTCGACCTTAACAACCAGGCCCCTCGTGCCACGGCTCTTTAGTTGCAGCATAGTGCCCCTTATGTAGCCAGGGCTGAATAACTGCAAGAGGTGGTGGACCGAAACGCTGAATCCGGCCCTGGCCGCATAGGTGGTCATAATACGACACACCTTTCAAGTGTGGGGAGTGAGCTGAGCCGGACACACATTGTAGAAGCGGCAGAGATCCTCCACGAGGGAATAGACTGGGAGGTCGTATCAGATCAAGAACGGATATTCGTAAAATGTGCAATATCCCGGCCGGTGCACGTTAGCATAGTTCGTCCCGGCCGGCTCCATCACCACATGGTCTGGAATCTGGTACGCTCCTCGTAGGTCGTCCAAATGCGACTGTAATAGCTCGCTGTGTTCCCAAAGAGGGGTCAGGCTCTTGGTCGGGAAATCCCTGCGAACGTGTATCTCTTTTGTAAGGACATTATCTACGCTGAGAGGGACGATGGGTTTCTCTGCCTTTTTCCTACCACCACCCGAAGATGGTGGAACCCCAGATGGGGTGTCATCCTTGGATTTTTTGCTGTTTTGCCCACATTTCGCCATAGTAATTTTTTTATATAAATCAAGCTCTGACAACAAGAAAGGTGGTCTTAATAGAAACGGAAAAGTTTAGCACGAAGTAGCGGTTTTTGGCAAAGAAGATGAAAAGGGGAGTAGAAAAATTCGGAAGTTCGAAAGATAAAAAAGATTGAACCTTCCTCCTATTTATGGGGCTAAGGTGCACGAAAATCGAAGAGGCATGATTCAAAATGGGCGCGGGAAACCAAAATGTCAAATCGCCTCCTGAAACGCCTAGGGAGAAACTATAACCATGACACATGCTGGCAGTGACGTCATTTTAAAAAGTAGACCACGTGTCAACGGATCGACGACTCTATATATTTCCCCTACTCACGTCATCGCCCTCATAATAAGGTCAAATTCTCCAAAGACGAGGCCGGCATTTCCGCCCATTAAAGACGTCTAACGAATACACCTCCAACGAGCGGAGGAACTAACTGTATGGGGTCAAATTTGACCTTGTACGTCTCTACGCCAAAGGGTACGCCCTGTAAGCGTATACCCATTATAATAAGGGCACGGTTCAGACGTGAGGGCGAAGGCGACGCCATTTAGAACTGGACGTCCTCGCTAGGAGGACGTCAACCACGTTCAATACTTTTATTACTATTTTAAGGAAGGCCCCTCCTTATAAAAAGGGGACCTTCCCATTGTAAAAGGATGAGTATTATTATCCAATAATACAACTCTCTCTGATTCTCCCTTATTCTCTCTATCTCTTACTTCTGACAAATAACTGTTCTCAAGTTCATCATCTTGCAATATTAGATCTGTCATAACTACATTATTCTTACATCCCTAGGCTTATTATATTTGATTACGATTTACCCTTTCATATTTTTTAATTATTTTAGCTTGCAAAGTATCGTTTAACTTTTGAGCCAAACAAAAAGTATATTACAAGTACCATGTATCTGTTTAGTGGGATCCATTGGGATAATAAAATGCTTTTCCAACTTTCATATAGACATATCATCTCTCTTTTGATAGTTCTCTTTACCCCACCTTTCAAGGATGAGAGTAATCATCTTTCAGTTCCAGGTACCTATCAATCAGTTAAGGACTCCTCCTTAGACAGCATCCTCCACATTCAATTCGGCAACAATGATAAATCAAGTGCCTGCAGATGTATGTCATTTGCATAAGAAGTTTTTCTTTAGACTTCACATTGATGCCAATGTCATACTTGTAACTGTTATATCAGTGTGTGTCAGCCAAGCAAGGTAAAAGGTGATCTCTCGGAGCTTGGAGAAAAAGGATAGCTTTTTCTTAGAGGTTGGATTGGTCACTGAAAGTTAGGATTGCTGCTTAGGATTGCCGCAAACAACTATCACTCACTTGTCACAATGAGTCCTTTGGAACTACGAAGGGCATTATCGTAAATATACATTGCTTTATGGGTCATTTAGTAATTCTCTATCATTTCTTAGGGACACGTGTATTGCAGCACCTTTAAAGATAGTAAGATACCATCGATGTTCGATTTTTCTTGCTTATTTTCTATTGTTCCTGTTTCAATACGTCTCAGATTCTTTTACTCTTTCTGGTCTTCCTCTTGCAAGTATGAGCTCCTGCAATCTTTCTCATTTATTTCGTGATTTTTCCTGTAATCCTTCTTTGTTTTGGTACTATCTGTTAGTGACAATCAAGATTTGATCTTCACTCCTGTAAAATTTATCCATCTTTGTTCTACTTGAATCTGGTGCGAGCTCTCTGGTTTCATGAGTTATTTGTGTAATTTCTTTTTGCATATTGCAGTTTCTCTGTTGGCAATTATACTTTGGTGAGTATATATTAATTTACTACTGTATTATTTTGAATAATTTCTTACTAGAATTTTTACATGCATATCAACAACTATTCCTATTTCATACCTGCATTATGTATTTTGTTACTAACTTATCAATTTAAAATTAAACTATTTTATTGAAAATTTGATTTGTACTATATACTACAGATTGATTCTAGAAAGGAAGAGATGAGCAATGAAGGAGGAGGATGGGTGATCTGTGGTTGCTGCTAATATATGCCGGGTACGATTACTTCACCAGCTTGCATGACAAAAAAATCAGAAGAGGCACTCATATTCTTTTCCGTCAGTTTTTTCACTTTCTATTCCTCTTTTTTGGTGTACATTTTTTTTTTTACAGTGATTATCAGTAATAATTTTTGAAGTGTACTATGCACCCTAGATGTATGATGATATTCTTGACTCGGCTTATTTAGAGTAATATTAAGTCCACAATTTTTATTTCAGCATTAGCAATATAAGACTAGTGCTTTTTCAATACTTGCGAGTTGATTTAGAGTCCGTTTGGATTGACTTAAAAAAAGTGACTTTTAAGTACAAGTGCTTAAAAGCAGCTTTTAAGTGGCGGAGCTTATTTTATAAATAAGCAATTACATGTTTCGATAAAAGTTCTGAAGCTTAAAAAAAGTTGTTGAAGTGTTTGGCAAACAAACGGTGGTAAACACTTTTTCTTATTAAAAAGATAAAAATATAAAAACTTTGGTATTATAAAAATGAAGATCAAGAGGAAACAAGAAGGTAATTTTGGTATTATAAAAACTTACAAGGGCAAGAGATTAATTTTATTGGTCAAACTAAAATGGTTTTTAAGCCAAAATAAAAAAAGTTGGGGTTAGCCAACTTGTTGCTTTTGGTTTTCTTAAGCACTTTTTAGCTTTTTTTAAGCAGCTTTTTTTGTTGCCAAACATTCCAAAAAAATAAAAATGTGAACCAGTTTTAAGCCCATCCAAACACCCTCTTAGCTACTTTGAATGCTTCTGTACTTGGTAAAATTTTGTGAATCTATGTCGTCCGTCTCGACTCTTCCACTCCCTTTTTCTACCTCTTCGGCTCAATAATTCCAAAAAGTATCAATTTCGACTCATACATAAAAATATTAGGAACGAATCCCAGACAGTGAGTAGTTGATTATACTTTGCAGCTATTTTCAAAGCCTTTATTCTCTCGCCCATCTTTAATTATTCTGTAGATTTATGTCTATCTCTTTTCACATGTATGTTTGCCAGGTTTTGGATTTGACAAAAGGTCTATTTTTGGTCAAAACTTAATTCGCTCATCAAGTTCTTAATTATCTGCTGAAAATCGATGTTTTGGCTCTTTTCTTTTCTAATTTGTAGGTTTTGTTGTTCCTAGGATTGTATGCATGTGAATTTTCTCTTAAAATTGCTAATGGTTGCCGGTTATTTGTCGGATTCTCTCCATATAGTAGCTAATGCTTTATGTATTTGCTACTTTACTATCATTCACTTTTTCTTTGAAGCAGAGGGTGAGAGATTTGGGAATCCATTCTTTGTCGTCTCAAGTGTTGGTCCTTTATTGTTCATTTGTAGTTATCTCTTTTCTGGTGAGTATATTCGGTGAAATATTAGTTTCACTATAAGATTCTTCTATTAATTGTTTGTTTGTTATATTTTGTTTTGTATTTCGTGTAAGATATAGTGATTTTTCTTTAATTTTTGGTGGGTCATAAGAAGTTAAGTGAGCTCTTCATCGAATAAAGTGTGAAATTTGACAAAAGAAAAGTTGAAAGTGAGACAATCTATAGTTCTTATGTATAAAAGACATTTCTGTTAGAACTATATGTCCTTACATACGTACATACTAAAGAAAATTGGACTATTTTTTAGAAGCTTAAAGAATAGTGATGAAGGAAGAAATTAACTCATAAATGCAAAGTTTTCCTTCTCATATATTTACTGCTGGTCCATTATGTGTCCTTGTCTTTGTTTATTTTTTTTTTCTGTTTGTTACTAAGTTTATCTATTGGTAGATTTCCAATTCGTCTTTCTTGCCTCTCTCGGAGTATTATTCGTTGTTTATCTCTGAAAAGGTATCAACCAATTGATTAGCCAACCTACTTGGATCATCAATTAGAGTTTGAATGAAGGTGTTTACCATACACTCATATTCTTTGACCTCAAGCTAAACCAAGTAAGCAACAGAGTATTGCTTCGTCTAACATTTTTTTTCCCATGTCTTTTACATCTTTTTGCACTTGCACGCATTTTCCCTGACATCACATGAATATAATATTGAAGGTGCGGCAAATTACGTTGACTACCCAAATATTATTTAAGCCAAGGTCAGAGTACTGTTGCTACATGGATGCGAAAACAATGAATATGTGAACAAGGATGATGAGCTTTCATTACTTCTGTCCAACTTTATTGGAGATAATTATGTGAAAAAAGATTGTTTATATTGGCTTAATATTTTCTGTTTGAAAATCTTACCTATCTTTTTTGCTCTTGTACTTCCACTATTTTTCTTTCTATATACTGAAGTGTCTTCAACTAACATACCAAATCCATGCTTTACTCTTTCAACCCTGTTAGCAATCACAAGAATCAGTGAAATATCACATTAGGTTATTAGAAAATATCCATTAAAACTATACAATTTTCTAAAAGATAATATGCAAATAGATTATCGTCCAGCATATTTTCCATTCAAGAATAGTCAGAAGGTTACCATGCTGAAAATTTATGTGAGATTTAAGAGGTATTTTTTCCTAAATAAATTTTAACTGAATTATCCTAATAGTTTCTCATGCATTTGTAGAAAAAGAGATGACATTGAGGCATACTCTTCCCAATAAAGTGGTTAAGACGTTTTGGATACACATGCTCTCTTTTGGCTAATTTGAGCAAGTTCATCCCTTCAATTCAGATCTATATATGTTTGTTTAATTGTTAGACTATGAGAAACTCTAATAAGAAAAACTTATTTGAGTTCTCTATTGAGAGGGTAAATCAAAGAATGTTCTTGCAAGATATGCGGATAATAACTAAGTGGATTTGATATTTATTATAGCATTACCAACTGCTTCTACCTGTCAATTCTATTATGCTTCACTGCAGCATTGGAGCAAGGATGACAAGTATAAATGGTTAGGTGTGAAGTGTGATACCTGAGAATATCTTCTGAAAGAGGTAACTCCAATCCAATGTTCAAATTTATTGTACAAATGCAAGGCTAAATTTTACAAATCCAGTGATAATGTTTATCTCTGATTGGTTATGATGTAAATACATGATATGTCTCAGTTATACCTCTCTCTATCTTTAATCATTAATTGTTTGGTATGTCTTCGAAAGCTATACTTCAAAAATAAATTGTTTGGTATGTCTTTGAAAGTGTTAAATACCAAATTATATCTAAAATGTGTTATCAATTCTATATGTCATTATGTTATGTTCTCATTCGACATCTTATGGCTTGCTTAAAAATCGAACAAAATCTCTCTAAGAAAAAAAAATGCTTCAAATGAAATTCAGTCTTTTGTTTTTCCTCAATTTTAAACAATTCGGATGCTCCACTTTTCATGTCAATACTTATCATCACTAGATTAAAAGGAGTACCTCTATCATTTAAAGCGAGAGAAGTATTTGTTCTCTTTGAATTTCTGAAGAATATCGTGCTACTCTGTAGGCGACATGCACCCTAAAGTGATTTTGCCCTTGCCTAGGTGCTGCTATCATTCACAGCGAGAGACTCAGACATATTTGTTCTCTTTGAACTTCTGAAGAAAATCTTGCTACCCTCTAGATGACATGCACCCTAAAGTGTTTTTGTCCTTGCCTTTGATTTAATTGATAGCTATTGTAGAGCATGTGCTTTTAATGAGTTAATTCTGTTTTTCATTCTCCATGGTTCCAATTCACAATTTACCATGAATATAATCAACATCTTTGACAAAGAATCAGTCGAGGACAAGTGTGACAGAGTTGATTAATTTAGTAAATATCTCAAGGTCTCAGAGTGAATATGAGTGTATTCCCCTTGGAGCACAACACTAGCTGACAAATTTTGAGATGCCATGTTAATCAATGTGCATGCTGGTTGGTAAAGTTGGTTGTCTACTAAGAAGTGTCTTTTACTATTCCTGTTACCTACTTTATCTTAACCTTAAGGTGCTTGCAAGTCCGTGTTTTGATAAACCGAGATCGAGGGAGAGAGATATAAACCTACCTTTTACTTAACTTGCCTTCTTATACATAGACATCCACTATATGAATGTGGAATCTATTCCAAGTAGAGATAGAATATATAGTTTAACTACATGTTTTAGGTAGAGTGTGGAGTGTACTGTTATGTTTTATTTATGATGATTCATGAAGTTGAATTTAGTTCGTATTTTATGCTTAAAATAGCGCACCTATAAAAATTTTCGCAGATACCAAATGCAGGTTCTATAAGAAAATCATTCTTCTAAGTAACGATCGAGCAACCAAAACTCATATGGAGTGCACTTAGTAAGGAAGTGGTCTGCTTAATTAAGAAAGTTGAGATCAATTTTATTGTACTTTTAGGGATGATTTACTTTCTTGTAAATGAAAATTAGATGAACACCAGTAGAGTTAAAAAGGTTTGCTACATTTTTTTGTCAAGCTTTGCTCCATTGTTAAAATTCATATGCATTTTTTGGAAGACAATTGACTTTGCTGATTTGTTTTTTTTCCAGCAATAGAAAGATCATGGTTACAAGATCGAATATGCTTAAGAGTTGCGTGTGCCTCTACTAAATACGTAGCCATCCAACTGAGCTGCAATATATTAACCAGGCTGTATTAAATAAGTAAACATTTAGTAAAAATTCACATACATGAGAGATGTTCTTCTCATGATTTGAGATAAAGCTCATAGCTATTGAATGTAGAGATTTTTACATTCTTATACCGCATAGGAATCCTTTTTACCCTACATGTTTAAGGTTTGAGTAAATTACACTTAGTATACCAAATTACCAATCCTATACCATACTTAATTAAGCATCTAATTAATGGGCTGTTTTTTACTCCTTAATTAATGGTATCCATATCTAATTAATGGGCAATTTTTACTCCTTTATTAAAGGTATCCATATATCTCACGTTTCTCTCTCCTTACCCTTCACCTCCTCACCTACGTTTTTACCCATACCCCAAGAAATATTTTTGATGCCGTGTTGGTGTTTCGTAATGAAAATTAATATCTATCTTTCCTGCTATCCATGTGCTATCCATGTTGGCATTAGTAATTAATTGATTCGAAGGTGCATTTAAGCATACAAACCTGGAGTAACAGAACTACTTCTGAGAAAATATCACCCATGGGAAGAAGTTGCTTAATTACTTCTGTTCTTATGTTAAAAGGTAAATTAGAGACTACGTCAATATCCTGTTAGCATGACATTGAAGATATGGTAATTCGCACTTGGAACACATATTTTGAAGGCAAATGGGAGTAGTGTTGATCACTAGCTTCAATTCTTCTACATTGGTCACGGTTATAAGTTTCCAAGGATTTTGCTGCTGCTGCTGTGATTATACCCGCTGACCACATTAATCTACAATTAGAATACAAATAATCTACAATTCATCTACAAATTGGGTATATTAAATTTTAATATCCCAATTCTCATTCGATTGTAGTTTAATTGGGATTTTCGACATAATTGTAGAAGATTTGTACAAGTTTTAGTCTTCCCAATCTACAATTTATCTACAATTTATCTACAATTTTTGGAAATATGTCTTCGAGTTTCAATCTGATATTCAGTCAAAACCAAGTCTAATCTTCACCAAAACACCTCAAATTGAGATATAAACTCCAAATCATATTCCCGATTATTTTCAACAACACCCAATCCAAACAAATAATGATTTTTGAAAACCCAAATTTGAATTCAAAGCTTTCAAACTTTTTAATGGCTATCAATGGTGGAAAATATATGGAAGAACAGATGAAGATGAAGTTGAAGAACAAAAATCTCCTTTCCGTTTCAAAATTACGCAGCTTCCAGATCTCCTTTACGTTTCAAAATTCGAATTTAATTTGGAATAAATCAATTCCAGATGTTGTGGCATATTTTTCACGCGCAATAAATGTCAGAATCTACCTAATAAACGATTGATATATAAATTGTAGTTAAAGTATGGATTAGGCGGAGGGGTAATATACAAACTATGCACATTTTTTGTAATAAGATTTCAAATATGGTATAGTTAGGAAAAAATCCCAATATAGAAATAAGCACAACCCGGGTATATTCTCAGCCCAAGCACTGGCCCTAGTATACTCTCGGGCTCGTGCAGAGCACGGGAGCCTACATCTAGTCTTTTTGATATTCCTATGGGTGGTCTAGGCTGATGCTAAGAATAACAGTGGTTGAGAGTTTCATCTGGGTTCAAATGCCGCAGCGGTAATAGAAAATATCATCACCACCACGATCATAAGTTGAAGAATTTACTCATGAGGATGATTTTGGAAAATCTATGAATAATTGTCGAGAAAACAATGACGAGGCTATCGAGCAGTCTGCCGCTGTTTTCAGCAAATATATTCCTGCACATTCTGCTACAACCCAGCCCAACCAGAGTCTTCATAAACCAGGTTTTCCTCGTGGGCACACTATCATGATTATGGAGGCGTCTACAAATGCATTTCTCACGATCCAAAACTCATTATAGTCCGTGATGGCGCCCAATTTCGTTAGGCAAGTCAATGGTGAACCATCTAAATAATTAATCATTTTATTACTTTTGTAATTATAAATTTTATTAAATAAAGAAATCTATGCATTTAAAAATCATGGGTACATACAATATTAGTAAGATATAAATAAAAAGGTAATACTATTAATGCAAAACCATTAACATCTACCAGATATCCCAAAACTCGGTGTCACAAGTGCATTAGTATCTACAAGGAAGTACAATAATAATACATCATCTGTTTAGAATATAAGATAAACAGGATAAAGTAAGCAAACATGATGGAGACTCTGTGTGTTGCGGATCATAACATGAAATACAACTGCCATACAGTCCCCTCGGCAACTATGCTTGCTCGCCCAAATGACCATCAGAAATATACCTGCACAATAAGTACAGAAGTGTAGCATGAGTACGTAAATCAATGCGTACCTAGTAAATATCTAGCCTAATCCTAGAGAAGTAGTAACGAAAGGACGACATCGATACTTACTAGTGGTTGAATAAATAAAATACAAGAATTTTAAATAAGCATAAAATACAACAGTATCGATAGAATAATAAACAGTAGTTAACGTGATCCTTTAACAAAATATCATTTAAAAAATTCTCAAATACCACATGTCATCTCAAAAAATAAGAATCATCAAGTAAATATCTGATCTCCGGTTATAAGGGGAATATCATGTAATTTCCAAGCCTTAATCAAGAGGGTAATCTCGTGGATATTCGAACTCCTAACGATCTCACGCATGAATTATGCCGAGATCGTACGACTCGATCCAGAATAGCGTGTACACTGTTGATGGTCGGCCGGCGCGAACCATAGATGCATCTCAATAAACTGCCGAGGCGTTCGGTTCGATCCATAGGAAAGGAAGAAACTTAACGAATTACGGGCCACGTTTTTTCAACACATGAACAGGAGCATAAAGTAAACATGACTTTTACCATCTATCAAATATCTCGCCAAACAACTCAAGGTGGTACAGATCGACATAACACAATCCCAAATCAAATCAAGTATTTATACTAGCAAATTGAGTTCAAATATTACATGATAAAGTCCTAAGTCTACCCGGAGATAAATATGGTTTTAGATACATACGGACTCGTCACCTCGTGCCTACGTAACACTCATAACTAATAGTATATAATAATTTAATACATACAGGGTAGTTTCTCCTCATAAGATTAGACAGAAGACTTACCTTGCTTCGAAATTCCATAACTGGCTCTAACACGTCTCTAACACCTCATATCGATGCCGAACGATCCAACACTGATCAAATAACGTGTAAACCAATCAAAATATGCTCCAATACTCATAATTAAATAATTTATAACAATTCTCAACTTCACTCGAAAAGTCAACAAAGTCAACCACCGGGCCCACATGCCCGGATTCCAAAAACTTTTGAAGGTAATCATTATCCATAACATCACGAACTCAAATATAAAGTTTATTCCTAGTTCCATGTCCAATTTCGTGGTCAAAATCTCAAAATACCAAATTCTAGGTTTTCTTCCAAAATCTCACAATTTCTATAAAATTTACTTAAATCTGTATATAATCCTTGTATATAACTTACAACAAGTAGTAATAACTTACCTTATGATATATGGCGGAAATGATATTCAAGAATCACCACAAATCGCCCTACATGTGCTCCAAGGACTTAAAAGTAAAGAAATATACTCAAAATCTCGAAATTGGATGTTTAATATACCTGCTAGGCCTTCTTCTTCGCGATCGCGGTCACTAGCCACGCGATCGCAGTTAACAAATATTTCAGCATCATTTTCTTCATCACGATCGCAGCCAAAGTCCTGCGATCGCGATGTACAAATCGTGTTTTCTTCTTCACAGATACCCTTCGGTATAATGGCCATAACTTTTTGTACAAAATTCTAAATAACAAACGGCTGGATTCTGAAAACTAGATTCAAAGTGCTACAAATTTCATTTTTGGATCATCTCCAAATTCCTTATAAATTGCATGATATAAACTTCCGAAATTATCCCACTTACAACGGAAATTCCTTCTACGCGATCGCTGCCTTCCTTCCACGATCGCGATTCACAAATCCTAAAATGCACTTTGCTCTTCTCAATCATGGCCCAGACCTCTGCGTTCTCGTTTTACATCCCTGACACTAGTTATCACCACTTCCAAAAGGCCTAAAAGTGGTATGAAACTACTCTAAAACTCACCCGAGGTCCCAGGAACCCTGTCCAAACATTCTAACAAGTTTATATATCCTATTAAACTCGTTCAAAGGCTAGAAACAATAATTACAAAATCAAAATCAAGAATTAAAGATCAAACTCAATGTCTTAAATTCTCTTAACTTTTAAACCTTCATGCTTCGCCGAATGCGTCCGAATCCCACTTAGACATTCCGGAATGACGCCAAATTTTACGTACGAGTCATAAATCACAATAGGAATCTATTCCAAGGCTTGTAATCCCAAACGAACCTCAATAACACCAAAGTCCACTTCAAATAAAACTTAAGAAATTCTAAAACTAGCTTCAAAATCCCAACTTTCCATAATGAGCTTCGAAACACTCCCGGACCATCCGATACTCAACCCAAGCATACGCCCAAGTTTAAAATCATCTTACGAAACTGTTGGAACCTTCAAATTTTGATTCCAAAGTCATTTACTCAAAAGTCAAATATTGGCCAACTCTTCCAACTAAAGCTTCCGAATTGAGAATTATCCTTCCAAATAAACCCCGAACTTCCCGATATTCGAATCCGACTACACGTACAAGTAATAATACATGAAGTGAAGCTACTTAAGGCCTCAAACCGTAGAACAACATGCTACAGCTCAAAACGACTGGCCGAGTTACCGCATTTATGCTACTTTTTTTGAAAAACAATCCTCGACCATGTAAAAGGGGTCGAAGCCATATACTATGGATATCGGAGAAGCATATGTATCCATGAAAAGGAGATATAAATGCTCTCTACGAGAGGAATACCTGCCCAACTACGTTGTCACGACATGGAGAGTGGTTTTTTTCTTCAAGCGGTTATCTTTGTTATAATATGCTACTGTGATGCTGTTTGTTCTTCTTTTTCAATATTTTTTTCAATCTGTGTTGTTGTTGTTGATAACTTATATGCTAATGCTTTCCTTGTGATATTTTTTCCTTCAATCAATTGGTATAATCAAGTTTCTGGATTAATAATTCTGTGGAATGTCTCTATTTGACTTAAAATGTTAACGAACAGTGTTTAAGCAAATCAATCAAATATATGAGAAAAGGTAAAATCGTAATCAATGATAATCGACTCTAGAGTATGAATAATCTTTCGTGGTTTGGTAATTCGGAGCCGTTAATGGGCAAAGTTGTGTGATAATGTTATAGATATCAAAGATATCGGTTTCCAAAGAAAGAGGGAGATTGAGAGATAGAGAAAGTAAGAATGTTGTTGATTAAAGAAATCAACCTCTCATTACACAGTTGGGAACCCCCCTTATATGGCGGAGGGGTTTCCCCTTTTTCTCCTCCGGATAAAGATAAAATACATAAACTGAAGATAAAGTGTACGTTACAAAGGGACTAACATGATCACATGGTCGTCCCTCCAATTAACCTGGGGTCGTCCCTTGGGCCCGACCTTTGTCCATGCGACAGGTCGTGTCCATTTTGAGGACGGGGTTGGTCAAACTCGGCCCCATACAGTTAGTCCCTTTGCTCGACAAGGTCGCAGTACGAGGCGTCCTTGATGGGCAGAATTGATGCCCTCGTTCATAAGGGAGTTTGACCCCGTAAGAGACCTATGATGTGACACATAGGGGGCGATCATCATGACTATCAGGCTGTCAAAACGTGACAAGGTCATCATTATGCATATTTTCAAGGTAGGTGCCTATCAGTTCCGGCCTTGGTTTCCCGTGCTGGTTCAAATTCTGACTATTCGATCCTTGCGCTTCTTGATCCTTATAAATAGGGGAGGGGTTTGATTTACCTGGAACCTTTGATCAATTACATTCCCTTCCCAGTGAACATTTCTTTGTTCGATGTGTTTTTCTTGACCGAGAATCCTCCTTCTCGATATCGTGCGTAAATCCTCTGTTACCGTCTACGCCATGCCTAAACCTCGCCATAGGATGACTCCGGCAGCTGCTCCCTCGAACCCATCATCGCCCTCTGACAGTGGTGCAGTAGAGGGGGAGGAGGACATGAGCCCTCTAATTGTGGAGGCGCTGCTCTCTCAATGTATCTAATTGCAGAGTGATTTCAACAAAGACTCCATCACTCCGATTCTAGAGGTCTCCAAGTCATCGCAAAACCACTTGGATAACCTCCGTATCAAATATAACATACCGGCGTACGTGGAGATGGTCCTTGCCGGAGACGATCAGGTGACCTTTCACAGGCCGAGATTCTGCGCGTTTTATGAGTACCCATTTGCAATTGGCTACGACATTCCCCTCTTTTCGTTGGCGGAGGAGTTTTGCCGGTTTAATAATATCTGCACGACCCAGCTCATGCCGTACATGCTGAAGATGCTCCGGCTGATGATCACGTATGCGGAGTTGGCGGGGTGCAGTCTTACAATCCACCATTTCTTGTAGTTGTTCAGTGCCTGTTATATGAGGGGGACCATGGTACATTTACGAGGTCGTGGCACGAGGGGCTTAGTGGTCAAAACTGATGATCGGCCTGGCCGCGAATTTTGGCGTAGATACTTTTTTATCAGGACCGAGCACCTGATCTTCAACCCCGTCGGGTTCCCGGAGAGGTGGAACCCAACACGTAAGTGTCACCATCTGTTATGTTATTTTCTTTTTGGTTGTTCTTGTTCTGACCCTTTGTGCTGCAGCTATGGCTCACCCACCTTGACCTATTGCCAACCTTAAGGGGTGGGTAGCTGGTTTGCTGCCCCATGCAGAAAAGACGCGTACTTGGCAGGCTTTCATGGAACACTATGGCCCAAAAGTCCCTTCAGGTAAACTTTCGCTTCTTTGTTGGTCACAATTTGCGATCCTATCTATTCGTCCCCTCTTTACGCGTGCTCTCCTTTTGAAACATGTCATGGGGCTTTGAGGAAGAAGAAGGCGGCGTCTGTTTCAAAGTGGGCTAAGGCTGCCTCGGTCGATCGAGATATACTGGTCGAGTCTCTTCGAGGGGATCCTTATCCTACCCCTTTACAGGGGGCCACCTCTACGACTATAGTAATGTGGGAGCCGACGCCATCGACACCAGCCCCCCTCCTAGTTGATGAACTTTCTGATGACGAGGAGTCCCCATAGAGGAAACAAAGGAGGATTGAGAAGGGTAAGGCAGTGGTGACCAAGGATAGGGATGAGGCGCGCCTACCTCAGCTGACGCCCAGACCTGAGTTCATGGCTGATACCATTCTCTCGGGGAGGTCGGCTCATCAGAAGGATACCACCCCAGATGCTAACCCTGTACGGGTTGGGGGGGGGGGAACCTTTGACCCCTGCTAGGGGGCCTAGCAGTGTGGCAGAAGGGTCGGATTCTTACATTACTCAGGATGACATTGACGAGTTATTGGGTGGTCTAACCTATGTGGAAATGGCGATGGATGGTTCTGACCATCGCATTACTATCCCGGTAACTTTTAACCTCTTGTCGAATAGTGAGCAGGCCGCTTCGGCCTTTACTCTATTATGTGCCACTCCTGAAAGCAGGTTGCTCAGTACCGTAGATGAGATGGGGCTATCCCGCAGAGTGTCGGGCATGGCCTTACAGGTGCCTTTTACTCCAATGTGTTATTGTATGGCAGGTTTAGGGTGTGTTTGCTCACTTATTCTTTCTTACAGACCCTCGTACTGGAGGTAGAGAGAGGACACCGTGAACGGAAGCAGACTGCCCTTTTTAAGAGGATGTTAAATAAATATAGGAAGTACTGCTCAAAACATCAAGCAGAGACTGGTAGGGGGCAGTCCTAGTCGGAGCATGGGGGAGCCGGCCTGGAGGCAGCGGATAGCAAGCTGATGAGGGTCGTGGCCCGCAACAGCGGGTTAGAGGAGCTTCTCAGGTCCAAGGATGATGAGCTCGAATTGAGCCGGGGAGTGGCGGCAGAGAACGCCAACCTACAACGAAGAGTGGCGAAGTTAACTGCCGAGCTTGATACTAAGGCGGCGAAGATTCGCCGACTTTCAAGCCCTCTGCTTCTCGCCCTTCGCCTGTACAGATTGTACGTCATGATGCGCATGTGATGTGGATTTTTGTGGAGGCTAAGGTCGATGTGTACAGTGAGCTACGCGCTGTGGGCTGGGCTACCTAGGAAAAAGTCTAGAGACGAAGGGATGAGGCTCGTGTCACCCGTGAAACATGTGGTTACGACTCCAACTCTCACGATGGAGGTGGGTCGGCTTCTGACAAAATCAATCATCTTGAGTTCGGCTCTTGGTATAGTGATTTCTACCCTTTGGGGGGCAATGGGCGACCTTGACCATGTGTATATATGTACTTTTTTTTTATTTGTACAGCGTATTATGACCTGCCTAAGAGGGGGGGGGGGGGCAAATGTAAATGTAGTTTTTGTTATAATATAAACCCCCTCCTTTTTTTTCTATTGCTTCATTAATTCTTTGTATTGCTCAGTTTTGGTAGAGAGCCTTTTGTTTGTCGAGTTGTCGTGTTGTAGTTTGACTGGGGTCGACCAGCATTATCTTGAGGGTGAAGGCACTTAGCCTAAGTCCTAGTTCGAGCGAGGTCAAACTGTACTATTCTGAAGGTGAAGGTATATCCTGAATCCCAGTTCGAGCGAGGTCGAACTGATGTCAATGGCCTTAGCCATTGGGAAGTTGCTTCGACTATCGTCGGAGTAACACCCATCGTGGTTCGAGCGAGGTCGAACTGATGTCAATGGCCTTAGCCATTGGGAAGTTACTTCGACTATCGTCGGAATAACACCCGTTGTGGTTCGAGCGAGGTCGAACTGATATCGATGGCCTTAGCCATTAGGAGGTTGCTTCGACTGTCGTTGGAGTAACACCTGTCATGGTTAGAGCAAGGTCGAACTGATATCGATGGCCTTAGCCATTGGGAAGTTACTTCGACTATTATCGGAGTAACACTCATTGTGGTTCAAGCGAGGTCGAACTAATGTCAATGGCCTTAGCCATTGGAAAGTTACTTCGACTATCGTCGGAGTAACATCCTTTGTGGTTCTAGCGAGGTCGAACTGATGTCGATGGCCTTAGCCATTGGGAAGTTACTTCGACTATCGTCGGAGTAACATCCATTGTGGTTCGAGCAAGGTTGAACTGATGTCGATGGCCTTAGCCATTGGGAAGTTACTTCGACTATCATCGGAGTAACAACCGTTGTGGTTTGAGCAAGGTTGAGCTGATGTCGATGGCCTTAGCCATTAGGAGTTTGCTTCAACTGTCATCGGAGTAACACCCGTCGTGGTTCGATCAAGGTCAAACTGATGTCGATGGCCTTAGCCATTATGAAGTTACTTTGACTATTGTCGGAGTAACACTCGTTGTAGTTTGAGCGAGGTCGAACTGATGTCGAAGGCCTTAACCATTGGGAAGTTGCTTTGACTGTCATCGGAGTAACACCCGTCGTGGTTCGAGCGAGGTCGAACTGATGTCGATTGTTTTATTGCTCGTGTGATGGAGATCTTTATTCATTCAATGGATATCTTCGTTTATACAATGGAGATATTTATTCATTCAACAGAGATCTTTATTCATTCAATGGAGATCTTCGTTTATACAATGGAGATCTTTGTTCATTCAATGGAGATCTTCGTTTATACAATGGAGATCTTTGTTTATACAATAGAGATCTTTGTTTATACCATGGAGATCTTTGTTTATACAATGAAGGACAATGCTTGCATGATGGAGATACTAGGACTGTCCCTTCACCATGTTGGCCTATGGGCCGTGCAGGTGGGCCGACTTGGGGGACGCGTGCACTTTGTTCTACTGAGCATCTCCTTCGCTGCCTCAGTAAAAACTTTCCCGAGAAAACCCAATTGGGACAAAACACGGATAAGGGAAAAAGAGTACGACTTGGGAGACACCTTTCAGAAGTGGAAGTGCTCGAGATAGGCGATGTTCCAATTGTTCTGGAGTAACCTTCCCTCCATCATTTCTAGTTGGAATGATCCTTTGCTAGCTGCTGCCGTAACTTTTTATGGACCGTCCCAGTTGGTCCTTAACTTTCCTTCATTCGAGTCTTTTAATGCCAGTGTTTTGGCTTTGAGAACATAGTCACTGACTTTAAGCGGTCTTACCTTGGCTTTCCTGTTGTAGTATATTTCCGCTTGTTGTTTTTGGGCGGCCATTCTTATGTGCGCCACGTCTCTCCATTCCTCGACCTCGTCCAGGTCTTGTAACCTGCTGGTGTCGTTGTCTATTCCACTGGTGCGTGAGTATCTCAGACTGGGTTCTCCGATCTCGACGGGTATGACGACATCGGTTCCGTAGACTAGTGAATAAGGTGTCTCTCCCGTGCTGGATTTGGGCGTAGTCTAATATGCCCATAATACCTCGGGTAATAACTCGGGCCGTAGCCCTTTGGCTTCTTCGAGCTTCTTCTTTAATATGTTTAGTATTGTTTTGTTTGAGGATTCGGCTTGGCCGTTAGCAGTGAGATGATACGAGGTGGAGAGTATCTGCTTGATGTGCCATTTCTCAAAGAATTCGGTTGTCTTTTTGCCAATGAATTGGGGTCTGTTGTCGCAGCTGATCTCTTTGGGGATGCCTAAACGGCATATGATATTTTTCCATATGAATGCGATTACCTCTTGTTCGCGTATTTGCGCGTACGCACCTGCTTCGATCCATTTAGAAAAATAGTCAGTTAAAACTAATAGAAAGCGTACCTTTCCTCGTCCAGCCGACAGAGGGCCGATTATGTCCATTCCCCATTTTATGAATGGCCATAGCGAAGTAACCAAATGGAGGAGTTCCCCTGTCTGGTGTATCATAGGGGCGAACTTCTGGCATCGTTCGCACCTTCGGACGTAGTCTGCTGCCTCTTTCTTCATGGTGGGCCAGTAGTAACCGGTATGAGGAACCGGACTAGAGCACGGTTCCCTGTATGGGCGCCACAATGGCCCTCGTGCACTTCTTCCAGCACTTGCCTTGTCTGGTGTGGCCCGAGATATTTAGCAAAGGGACCACCGAACGTCCTCTTGTAGAGCTCGTGGTTTATGAGGCTGTAGCGGGTTGCTTGTACTCGAAGTTTCTTGGCTTCCTTTTTGTCGTGTAGGAGTGTCTCGTGCTATAGGTAGGATACAAATGGGTTGCGCCAGTCCCAAGTTAAACTTAATGAGAGTACCTCAATACGGTCGATGGCTGAATGGAGGAGGGTGACCACGTTTTCTCTGCTGATATTTTTGGTGGCTGCGGCTAGTTTTGCTAGGCTGTCTGCCTCGACGTTCTGTCCTCGGGGAATCTTCTCGAAACGACATTCATCTAACTCTGGCATTAGCTTGCGAATTTTTGACTGGTATTTTTGTAGCCTTTGTTCCTTAATTTGGTAGGTTCTGGTGACCTGATTTACTACGAGTTGGGAGTCACAATGGAGGATGATCCGACGGGCCCCGTATTTGATGGCCAGCTTCATACCTGTAATTACAGCCTCATACTCGGCTTGTTAGTCATTTCAGGGCATTGTATGGACTGGCGATTTAATTCTCCCATGGGGACTTCGAGGATGAGTCCCAGTCCCGATCCCCAGGCATTTATGGCGCCGTCGGTGTAGAGGGTCCAAAGGTCGGTGTTTGCAGAGGCCTGGAGGGCCTCTTATTCTACCTCCGACAATATTCCCGTACTGAAGTCGGCGACGAAGTTGGCAAGTACCTGCGACTTGATGGTGGTTCTCAGGTGATAGGTTATGTCATGCTTGCTGAGCTCTATGGCCCATTTGGCGAGCCTTTCTGAGAGCTCAGGCTTGTGTAGGATGCCCCTTAGAGGGAAGGTTGCTATCACCTTTATGGGGTGGCACTGAAAGTAGGGTCTACGCTTTCGTGAAGCTACGACTAATGCCAAAGCCAACTTCTCGAGGTGCGGATACCTCATTTCGGCATCTATCAAGGTTTTGCTGATGTAGTAAATCGAAGATTGCGTACCTTTGCGCTCACGAACTAGGACGGTGCTGACGGCGACTTCTGATACCGCCAGATAGACGAGTAGGCATTCGCCGGGATCTGCTTTGACGAGCAAGGGTGGTAAAGATAGATATTCCTTTAGTTTCTTTAATGCTTTGATGCATTCGTTGTCCCATTGCAACCCTCGATCCTTCTTTAGTACATTGAAGAATTTGTGGCACCTGTCTGAGGATTGTGAGATGAATCTCGACAGAGCGGCTATTCGCCCGATTAGTTTCTGCACCTGCTTCTTGCTACTCAGGACTGCTGGTATCGTTTCTATGGCTTTGATCTAGTCTGGATTGACTTCGATGCTCGCTGGGATATGAGAAATCCCGGGAACTTTCCGGAAGACACGCCGAAAGCACACTTTTCTCGATTTAGCTTCATCCCATATCGTCTTTGTATCTCAAAGGCTTGTTTTAAATGGTTGACGTGATCCTCCTTTTTGGCAGACTTTACTAGCATGTCATCGATGTAGACCTCCATTATCTTGCTGAGCTGTTCCTTGAACATCTTGGTGACTAGCCTTTGGTACATTGCGCCGGTGTTTTTGAGCCCCAAGGGCATCACCTTGTAGTAGTAAGTCCCTTGGTGGGTGATAAAAGTTGTTTTTTCCTGGTCCTCATCGGCCATCAGGATCTGGTTGTAACCAGAATAGGCATCCAAGAAGCTTAGTAGCTCGTGTCCGGCTGTTGCGTGTATCAACTGATCGATGTGAGGTAATGGGAAGGAATTCTTTGGGCATGCCTTGTTCAAGTCAGTGAAATCCATGCACATCCTCCATGTCCCACTTTTCTTTTTGACCATGACCACGTTGGTCACCCACTGGGGGTACTTCGACTCTCTAATGGACCTGTTGGCTAGTAGCTTATCTACTTCTTCACTGACCACCTCATTGATTGCGGCATTGAACATTCTCCTTACCTGCCGCACGGGCGGATAGAGCGGGTCGACATTGAGTTTGTGAATGGCGATGTCTTTTGATATCCCTAGCATGTCGTAGTGGGAGAAAGCGAACAGACCTGCATGGTTGGTTAGGAATTCATGGTACTTACCTGGGTCGGATAGGTTATGCCTGATGTAGGATTTTTTCGAGCTGTCGGTACTGTCCGATATGACAAGGTGGAGGTCCTTTGCGGTCACTTTGCGGGCCTCCACGATGTCAGGGTCCCTGATGCCTTCCGTTGTCGGGGTGAGTTTGTTCCCCGACACGGCTGATTGCTATGCTACCGCACTTGCCCCTTTCGGTTGCTTGGTGTGAGTGCAATCTTGGGTGATTCGGTAACATTCTTGGGCGGTACGGGGCTCGCCTCAGATACAGAATATTCCCCATGGGGTGGGAAATTTGATTACCTGATAGAGGCTCGAGGGGACGGCTCGTATGGCATGTATCCATGGACGTCCTATGATGACGTTGTAAGCTGTTTCCTAGTTCATGACGTGGAAGGTGGTGTCTAGCGTGACTTCTCCCGCCAGGACCGGTAGCGATATTTCTCTGGAGGTACGTTTGACTGCATTTTTAAAACCTGTTAGTGTTATACAATGCGGTATCACTTTATCCTCAAGCCTCATTTGTGTGAGGACTCTCGGATGAATAATGCACGCGCCGCTACTGTTCTCTACCATAATTCTCTTTACATCAGTATCAGCAATGCGTAAGGTTATAACTAAAGCATCATAGTGAGGAAAAGACAAACCGTCGGCATCAAACTTATCGAAGGTGATACTATCTTCGAAGTCATCATACCGTTCATGGGCGATTGCGCGCTTCAATTTGTGCGTGGTGGTGAACTTGACGTAGTTGATTATCGAATCATCACCGCCTATGGTTCGTGTCGGGGATGGCGGTTTTGGCAGCCCTTGAGATTGATCGCATCCCCTGGAGAAGTTGGCTCTCCCTTTGTCACTGAGTAGCTCCTTCAGGTATCCCTGGTTCAGCATCCTGACTACTTCTTGTTATAGGCGTATGCAGTCTTTGGTCCTGTGTCCCCCTTCCTGGTGGAACTCCCCCAGGACGTTTGATTTTCTTGCGCTAGGCTCTGATTTCATTTTTGGCAGCCAGTGTACCTTCGGGCCTAGTTTCTCCAGTGCGTATACTATCTCTGAATGTGAGACACAAAAGTTATGAGCGGATAATAACGGAGGCATACCTCTTTCATTACGAAGCGTAGCAGTATGCAGTTGCAAGGCGTCCTGGTGTCTCGGAGGAGGTGGGTAGGGGCTCTAACGTTGGGCTGATGCCTTTCTCTATTAAACTGTGGGAGTGGGTCCCGTCGCCCATCGTTGTGTCGATCTCTCCTGATTTCCTTCTGTACCGACGTCAGCCGCTGGGTCGGACCGTTAATGTTGTCCTCGTCTGCCCTTACCTCTGCACAGTAGGCGTTGTGGATCTCCTCCCACGTTTTGGGGGGATACTTCATGAGTCGGCTGAGTAGTTTCTTGGTTGCTTTCGATCCGTCCCTGCTCAAACCGTTTTGGAAGGCTGCAACTGTCATTCCCTCCGATACGTTAGGCAGGCTCATTCTTACTCTGTTGAATCGTGCCAGGAAGTCCCTGAGCCCTTCGCCTGTCATTTGCCTGATCGTAAATATGTCATTAACTCTTGTTTCGGCCTTCTTTGCCCCTACATGGGCGGTAGCAAATTTGTCTGCCATTTCCTTGAACGTTGATATCGACCTAGCCGGCAGTTGTGAATACCATGTTAGCGCCCCTCCAGTCGGGGTTTCTCCGAACTTTTTATGCAGCATGGACGACACCTGCTCCTTTGACAAGTCATTTCCTTTCACGGCGGTTACATAGTGGATCAGATGATCTTCTAGGTCCGTAGTCCCATCATATATTCTCAAATACGGGGGCATTTTGAAGGTTTTTGGGATCACGTGAGGGGCGGCTTCCTCGTTGTACGGTTGTTCGACGAAACATCTTACGTCGCATTTCGGCAGTAATTTTGGCGCACCGGGTATTTTTTCTATCCTTTCTTGGTGCTCTTTCATTTGTCATGGAGTGCCTTATTCTCATTCTCCATTTCTTCCATTTTTCTTAGGACGGTTGCAAGCGCATCGTCGCTTATGATATCTGTATGAGTGCTGCTCGTCCGCATAGCGCCTGGTTTGCCGGTGGCTGTGGTCGTTGCTGCCGCTGGCGAATCGCTGGGGTTTCCCGGAGATGGTTTCTCGAGCAGGCCGCTCAGGGTGTTTGTCAGCCATTCCTCCAATAATTTTTTGACTGTTGGGAGTGTTTCCTTTACTGCGGATGTCGAAGTCCCCTTCTCATGCAAGATCGTTAGATCTTCCAGTGAGGAGGGCGATATATTTTCCTCCGGAAGACTGCTCGGTGTTGCGTTTGAAACATCTTCTCTACTGGCCTCATTGAGGGGACCTATCAGGTTGGTTGAGATATCGGCTATCATCTTTAGCCTAGATTCTCTGTCTGCCATTTCTGGTTCTACTTAGTTTGGGGGGTAATGATCGTTGTTCTTGATACTCTAGATGTGAACTATGACTTTGATTCTCGAAATCCCCACAGAC
Source organism: Nicotiana glauca (assembly GCA_026770625.1). Taxonomy (NCBI): domain Eukaryota; kingdom Viridiplantae; phylum Streptophyta; class Magnoliopsida; order Solanales; family Solanaceae; genus Nicotiana; species Nicotiana glauca. The sequence goes on from MU748642.1 coordinate 38,577, forward strand.
GGCGCCAAATGGTTTGACTTAAAATGTTAACGAATAGTGTTTAAGCAAATCAATCAAATATATGAGAAGAGGTAAATCATAATCAAAGATAATCGACTCTAAAGTATGAATAATCTTTCGTGGTTTGGTGATTCGGAGCCGTTAATGGACAAAGTTGTGTGACAATGTTATAGATATCAAAGATATCGGTTTCCAAAGAAAGAGGGAGATTGAGAGATAGAGAAAGTAAGAATGTTGTTGATTAAAAAATCAATCTCTCATTACACAGTTGGGAACCCCCTTATGTAGCGGAGAGATTTTCCCCTTTTCTCCTATTTACCGGATAAAGATAAAATACATAAACTGAAGATAAAGTGCACGTTACAAAGGGACCGACATGATCACATGGTCGTCCCTCCAATTAATTTGGCGTCGTCCCTTGGGCCCGACCTTTGTCCATGCGATAGGTCGTATTTATTTTGAAGACGGGGTTGGTCAAACTCGACCCATACAGTCTCTATTATGTTAGCAATTTGCACGTTATGTTGGTTTATAAAATTTCGTAAAATCAATGCATTAGAATATTCTATAATAATATTTCGATTAGCTTACCAAATTTCGTAAAACTGTGCATAATGTCAACAAATTAGACCATGGTCTATAATAGTGTAACTAGAATATTGCATTACTTAACTTAAACTATTTATAATAAACTGCTAAATATGAAAATAATATAAACCTAATTAAAAAAATTATATTCTAAAGGGGAGATTCTGAACGACCATTGTCGACCGAGAACAATTAGGGTGTGTTTGGTACGAATTTCCAATTTTCTCATGTTTGGTTGGCTTAAATATTTTGGAAAATATTTTCCTTATCAACTCATTTTCCTTCAATTGGAGGAAAATATTTTCTCTATCAAAAGAACGGAAAATATTTTCTAAAACTCCTTCTCAAGCTTCCCCACCCTATTCTTTACCCTCACCAACTCACCCCATACCCACGCACCTAACCCCACCCCATGCCCTTTCTTCAAAGAGGTTTTTTTTCGTTACCACCCACCCACGCCCCATCCCCACCCCCACCCCGCAA
>MU748642.1:41146-56277 GCA_026770625.1 Nicotiana glauca
GCCCACACTCCCGCACAAAAAACAATTTTTAACTTTTTTTGTAATTTCTAAATTTCTATTTTTTTATCTGCACCCTCACCCCCCAGGAATTTTTTTTAGTTATATATTTTCAATTTTACTTTTTTCATCTTTCGGTTTACAAGTTTAAAATTTTATCAGTTCCAAAGTTATGAGTTCGGAAGTTTATGTGTTTCGAAGTTTACGGGTTTAGAAATTATAAAGTTTACTGGTTCGAAATTTTGCGGTTCAGAATTTTATGAAATTTGTGAGTTCAGAAGGTTGTTGGTTCGAAGGTTTATGGCTTCATGATTATTGTATCAAAATTATTTATGAATACTCTTGAGAAAATATTTTCTTTGATTTGCATACCAAACACCAGAAAATGAATAAGATTACTACTTGTTTTCTAAGAAAATATTTTCCATGAAAAATATTTTCTTTCATACCAAACACACCCTTAGTGTACCAAAAATTCTCTTTGTTCTCCTAATCTCCTTCTTTTGCTCTTCAATATGTTGGCGATGGTCGTATTGTAAATTCCATAATCATTTTGCAGTCGAGCAGGAAATCTAAATTGTGGTTCATATCATCTTTGACCGCTTTAAAATTCCTCCGCAAGTTGTTAATAGCTTTAGTATTTCTATTGGCCCGGGTTATACTTGTATTATTCGTTGTGCTAGCTGCTGTGTTATTCGTTGTGTCGTTCGTTGTCCAAAGATCCATAGTGAACTGGCTTTTATTTCATGAATGCCCTAGGATACAGTTTTCGGCTATTTATAGATTGTGAAGCACCTTTTAGTGTTACGAGTCAGGTTTTTTCAAGGCAGATTTCATAAGCATATTTTTAATACATTTAACTTTGGTCTTGTAACAATCCGACCGGTCATTTTAAGCATTAGTATTGCATTATGTGGTTTGAGATTTTCAGTAGCTTCTGTATACGATAGAAATCGGGGCTACCCGATTTCACTATTTGATCGAAACAAGGACGTTGCATTGAAGAGCTAAGGCATCGAGTTCGAGATCGAAGTCTCTTTCGAGATCCAGGTTGGTATCAATTGAAGCCAGGGGAGATAGACTTCGAATAACATCGGGGATAGATTAGTAGCGGAAAGAGCGAGATATCCATGATCGATCGAGGATATTGGTGTAAATCTCGAAACGGACCAGATCAGAAGCGGTTAATTAGTTGTTTATACGATTTTCTTCTGTAATTAGAGACATACCATAGTTAGGTTTCCTCTACTATAAAAAGAAGAGTTCTCCAATCATTTGTAGGAAGATTATTCACTGAAACATAAGCAATATAGCTCTTCTTTTCTGACCCGTATTCTTGTTCATTAATTTATCCAATCTTTACTATTCTCATACTTTACCACCTCAAGGGTACCTTAATTCAAGGCTGAAGCTTTGTTTGCATACTGGTTTGGATTATTTACAGTTCAATTCTACCTCTTATTTTCTTACTTATCAATTGGTATTAGGTGAAATCACATATCCTTAAAACCACATTATAAATTTAATTGTTATACGAACATTAGGGTAAACCGTTTGGTGTTCACCGCTGGGCAAAAGATAATAGTGACTATTCAATACTGATTCTGATGACACACACGACTTTACGCTTGTTCTTGTCAAGTATTTTTGTTTTTAGGATAAAATATGTCAAACTCACGAACAACACCAACACATGGTGATAATGGCCTCAGATTCCGCACAGAAAATGACAATGTAATCGCTCTAGGGGTTGAGGTGCCATAAGCTGATCTCGAGGGCAACCCAATCAACGTAAGTTCAGACATTTCTCTAAACGCGAACCTGGGCGCAGACACAGAAGGGAGTATACGTAGAGAAGGTCGATCTGGTGGTCGAGGTTTACAGGGCGGAGGAGATGGAGGAGTTAGTTTCCAAATGATATTCTAGATGCTACAGGCTCAACAAGCCGCTATTGCACAACTACAAAATCAGCATCGAACGTCGAGCGGGGTTGAACCGGAGGTCGCCCAGCGGGCCGAGCCAGTATTAGAAAGGTCGAATACCAGTAAAAATCGAGGACTGACCCCACAATAATGAAGATGCTCGAGGAGCTCACAAACTAATTGAATTAGGAGAGAAGAAGATTGAGGAAAATGACGAAAGGGTAGAAGCGGACAACTCCCAAGTTGATCATATCCCGAGGGCACCACCGACATTGGAAGGACTATATAATGACCTTTGCCGATCGTTTTGAGAATTTAAGTTGCCATCAGTGGCATAAGGTCTTGAGAAGCTTCATATTATGTGTATCCACTTGCGTGCATGGTTGAATTCAGTTACCAGAGGAGGATTCAAAATCGAATTGGAAGAAGGATTCTAGTTTTGGAAGCTTAAGCGGTAAAAATTTGACCGAAATTGGACTTTTGAGTAAACGGATCCGGAATGGATTTTGGATGATCTCAACAGATTCGTATGGTGATTTTGGACTTAGGCTCGCATCCGGATTCGAATTTGGAGGTTCGTAGAGTAATTGAGGCATTTTAGCGAAGTTGGAAAAGTTGAAGTTTGGAAAATGGAGAGTTTGACCCACAGTTGAATTTTTTGATATCAGGGTTGGAATGTAATTCCAAAAGTTGGAACAACTCCTCTTGTCATTTGAGACTTGTCTGCAAAATTTGGCGTCATTCCGGGTTGGTTTGAATTAGGTTCGGCACGAGTTTTCAAAGTTGGAAGATTTGGAAGTTTTTAGTTCGATTCATGGCGTGATTTGCTTTTTCGTTGTTGTTTGATATGATCTGAGACCTTGAGCGAGTCCGTGTTAGGTTATAGAACTTGTTTGTGTTTTTAGATGGGGTCTCGGAGGCCTCGGGTATGTTTCGGACGAGTTTCGGATATTTTGCATAGTTTTTGAACATGTCTGATTTTTGGTGTTTTCGCACCTGCGATCTTGGAACGCAGGTGCGGCTCCGCTTCTGCTTCAGCCTGGCCGCTTCTGTGGTCATGAAGGCTTGGGTGATTGCTCACTTCTGCAAAGGCTGGTGCGAAGGCCACTTTTGCTGTCCAGCTATCACACCTGCGATTTATTTTGCTTCTGCAGCTTCCCTTTTTGCTTCTGCGGTGCCGCTCGTGCGGTTGAATATCCGCAGATGCGGTCCCAGGCAAATTAGCCAAAGTTCACAGATGCTGACTGTTTCTCGCAAATGCGGTCCCGCGGATGCGAAAGTGCTGGCAGAATCCTGTAAATCGAGGGTTTGGCCATTTTCTTCATATTTAGAGTTTTGGACTTCGAATTTGGGAGCTTCATTTGGGGTTTTTCAAGAAAATCATTGGGTAAGTGTTCTTCATCTAGAATCTAACATATTTCATGATTTTATGTTCATTTTTATCATTTGATTTGTGTTTTGAGTTGAGAAAACGGTGGCTTTTTTGAAGAAAGTTTTCAAAATGAAAAAAAATAATGATTTGGGGGATCAAATGGTATCGGAATGTGATAAATTTTGTATGGTTGAACTCATATTGGAACGGATATTCGATTTTTGTAAAATCTGTCGGGTTCCGAGGTGCGGGCCCGGGGTTCGACTTTTGGACCGATTTTTGGATTTTGTTAAAGATTGAGACTTTATGATCTGGAATAGTTTCTTATGAGTTTTATTTGTGCTTTGAAGTTAATTTGGCTAGATTTGAGCCGTCTGAAGGTCTTTTCACCCGAGAAATGCATTTTAGAGTATCGGTTTATCGTCTTTGAGGTAAGTATCTTGTCTAACCTTGTGTGGGGGACTTCCCTTTAGGATTTGAGTTTTCTATGTTGATTGTAATCCGTGTACGCGGGGTGACGAGTGCATGATCGGACTTATTTGTGGATAGTTGGCCTTTTAGGGTTCTTAGGTCCTTATATTCACTATGTATAAAGTTGTTCTTGATATGACTGAGTTCCTATCTGCTAGTTTCACATCTACATACTTAAAATTAGAATTTATATAGGATTTGCTCTTATTACCTATTTGACTCTTATTTGACTTAACTGAAGATTTTGCCTCTTCTATCGTCATGCTATCTTTTCATAATTGCTTATCTTTAATTGAAATTGATATTGTCTCATCCTATAATTGTTTAGTCTTAACAGGAGCAATGATTATCTTTTGCTGCTTACCATTATTTGAATTGTTAAATATCCTTCGCAATTGCTCAACCTTAAAAGGATTTTAGATAACCTATATCTTAGTTGACTCGCCTCTATTGGAAACTATTTGACTCGTGTCAGGTTCCTTATTGTGGACTTGTATATTGTGGGGTCGTTGCTACATGTTAGTCTTTTTCCTTGCTAAACTGTTCCTTTTATGCCTAGCATTCTTTATCGTGGTTATCCCTTGTGCACTGGTTCTACCGTTTTTTGTGATTTAATCTTCTTGACTTGATTTACTCGTCGTACCTTATCTTATTGTCATTTTTGCTATTGCACTTGTTGTGGTGATGTACCACGTTTCTGCCATGTTGTAACTGTTACTTCTGTTGGTTGTGCTGCATATTTACTTTGGGACTACGGGACGGTATCCCGGTAGATCCCCATGTTCTGCATATTTACTTTGGGACTACAGAATGGTATTCCGGGAGCTCCCCCTGTACATTTACGTTTGGGACTACGTGACGGTATCCCGGTAGATCCCTGATAACTAAGGATTCTAGTTCATTTAACACCCCTTTTTTTCTTGAGTTTGGACTAAAAATGTAAACAAAGTCCCAAAGGCTTACATGTTGTACTTGTTTGCAGGGTTTGTTCAAGAAAGTGACAAGTAGTCAAAATCAGCTCAAAAAGGACTGAAACCTGCACAAGTACCAAGAAAGTCAAGGCACTACTGCAGCATAAAATCCACTGCAGCCACAATAGGTCCACCGCGGCCGTAGTCCATTTAGTGCGATCTGCGGTGGTAAAGATCAGAGAGATGCAATTTTGGAAGGTCAATAACTGCGGCTGCAATCTATTTTATACGGACCGCAATAGCCTCATCACGGCTGCAATTCATTTCGTGCGGTCCGCAGAGAGGAGACTTAGAGAGCTGGGAGTCTGGAAGATATGAAGCCACCGCGGATGCAGTCCATTTTGTGCCGACCACAGTGAAGCCACCGTGGCCGCGGTGCATTTTATGCGGTCCGAGGTGGCCAGATTCAGAGCCTGAGAAATGAAGCTAAAAAGCCTCATTGCAGCCGCGGTGCATTTTCTGCGGTCCACGGTACCTCCGTCAGGGGTATTTTTGTCCAGAAAATTTGGCCTTGTATAAATACTTCTTTTTCAAATTTTTAGGGTATCTAACTTTTAGCCGAGCATGTGAAGGCTGTTTTGGACCTATTTTGAGTAATTTTGTGGCTAGTTCAACATTGAATCTTTAATTTTTAGCTTGTAAGCATATTTTATGGGTTATTCTTTATCTAATTATCTGTTTTCTTCCATTATTATGAGTAGCTAGACCCATTAGCTAGGGTTGTGGCTCAACCCTAGTGTGGGTATTTGATGGGTCTTGTGTTTTAAGGCTTAGATGCTTATGGGTGGTTGATATTTGTATTGATTTGTGTTTTCTACGTTGGATAGTGGTTGCAAACACTAATTTGTGCCTATTTGACTTGGGCTCTTCTTGAGAAAGAGAGCTTGAGTCTAGGTAATCAGTCCAACAAGGAGTTGGGGCGTACTCAAGAGATTGATAGCCCCAATTAAAGGGTCAAACCTAGAGATAGTAATACCCGACTTGAGCCTACATTTCTTGCATAATCTTGACACCCAATTGGTCTTGAGAAACTCAGTTAGGTCAAAGTCACTCAAGCTACCGAGAGAAGAGTGATTAGTGTCGTGCATTGGCTATATCGCGATCCCAAGCGTAACAACTTTGCCTTAGACTTTAGAACCCATCAAGTATTCACCTAAGGATAAGTCACTTCCCTAGTGCCTCGTTATCTATTTAGAAAACCTTTCAAGAAATTATTCTTAGTTTAATTTAGCATCTCAGTAGTATAATATTAGAAGTAAAAAATGAACAATTATGATTGGAAGCGTAATTAAGGGCATTATGCATTGCTAATTTAGATAGGAATCCAATTCCCAAATCTAGATCCCTGTGGATTCGATCCCGACCTTCTCGGGTAAAAGTTGCATCGACCGCTCTTGCCACTTTGTAGTGGTGCAGGGTTGGACTCCATTACTTTTTGGCGCCATTGCCTGGGAGTTAACAGTTTTGGCTATCTATCTAAATAGTTTTGTGTATTGTTTTTGTTTCCTTCCGTGATACTAACTTGTGTGTGATGCCAATTCAGGTACAATATGGAGGCAAACAACAACATTGACCCTCTTGGAAATGTGGTTTCGGGGGAGGAGGTTGATAATAACGGAGATGATGAGGTGCCTCTAGTGCCTCAAGGACAAAGGAGAGGCCGCCAGGCCAATGCTAATGATAATGTTCTAGACCCTCCCCCACCACCTCCAAGAGTGGCTCCTCGGGTGCTTCCCAACCAAGGATATGCGAGTGCAATTGTTCCACCCCGAATCCGGGCGGACAACTTTCAAATTACCAATGTGATGCTGACCTTGTTTGAGCAGCGAGCGTATTTCATAGGTGCTCCCCATTAGAATTCTTACAAGCACCTAAAGGATTTCGTGGATACCTGTTGGGGAAGAAAGCAAACAAACGTGTCAGAGGATGCACTTCGGTTGAGACTATTCCCTTTTTCACTGAAAGGGAAGGCTTTGGACTGGCTTGAATGGCTTTCCAACCATTCCATCACTACTTGGGATGAGTTGGCGGATAAATTCATTGTGAAGTTTTTCTCACCGGGGCACATGGCAACTCCGAGGGATGAAATCTTAGCTTTCAAACAGGAGCCCAACGAGCCACTGCACGAAATTTGGGAGAGATACTGGACTATGGTAAAGGAGTGTCCCAACAATGATATGACCGAGGCAATGATACAAAAAATATTCTATCGGGGCATTAACACCACTAGTCAGTGCATAGTGAACCAACTCGCCGGGGGCAATTTTATGAACACACCGTATGATCAAGCTTGTGAGATATTGGATGAGATGGTGGACACTTCTTACGCTTGGCAAAGTCGAGCAAATGTGCCACAGGGTGATCCCACTGTCATTCACTTGCACAAGGAGCTCCATGATCATAGACAGGCAATCGCAAAACTTACAATAACAATGAACCAGCTAGCAAAGGCATAATTATAACAAATTCAAACTCCACGACAAGTGAATGCTATGGAGGGTGTCAACATGTTAGTGAACAAAAGAAGACAGAGAGGGCAAAAGAACCAAAGGAATTCGGATCAATATGACCAAGATAGTGGTGGGTTCCAAGATTATGGGTATGATGAGCAAAATGAGTAAGTGCAATACGTGAATAACTATCAAGGCCAAAGGGGCAATTCTTGTAACCAACAGCAATAATGGAGATCCTAAGGCAATTGGGGTAATTAACAACAATAAGGGAACAATAATTGGGGGAACAACAACAAAAATCCCAATTGGGGTAACTAGAACAATAATCAAAACAATTTGGGTAATTGGGGTAACAATAACAACAATTGGGGTAGAAACAACAATCAGGATGGTTGGAACAATAGCAATCAGTGAAATCGAGGGCAAGGCTTTCAAAGGCCCCCGATGTATCAACAACCTAACAATCCATCCCCATTTCCATCCCAAGGTCCTAGTTCATCCAATAATAACATGGGGAGAATCGAGATGATGTTTGAACAGATGATGAAAAAAATGCTGACTTCGATGCTCAGTTGGCATCCCACAATACCTCAATCAGGAACTTGGAGGTTCAACTAGGCCAAATCTCATAATCGTTGAATACTCGCCCTAAGGGGGGCTTTACCTAGTTATATGGTAGTCAACCTGAAGGGTGGGAACAATACCGGGCATGCAATGGCGGTAACTACAAGAAGTGGACGAGGCGGTGATGTGAATGCCTCCAAAAAAAAGAAATTTTGAGTGATGAAGTTGAGTTGCAAGAGGATGAGAACCCTTTGGTGGTTGAGAATGTGATTGATGAGAACTTGAATGAAGAAGCAAGGATTGATATCAAAGATACCGAGGTGGAAACTCATAATGACGTAAACCCGTCTAGAGAACACGTAATAGACATGCCAAAAATGGTTGTGCCTAAAGCCAAGGCTCCCTTGCCAAGGTCACCTTCACCTTATCCTCAAAGGCTAGTGAAGCAGAAAAATAAGAACCAGTTGAACAAATTTATTGAGATGATGAAGAGCTTATCCATTAATGTGCCTTTGGTAGAGGCTTTAGAGCAAATGTCGGGTTACTCTAAATTCATGAAAGACTTGGTGACAAAGAAAGGATCCATGGATTGTGAAACTATCAAGATGACCCACTAAGTTAGTGCTATAGTGCATTCAATGGATCCGAAGCTAGAAGATCCCGGTGATTTCACCATTCCTTGCACTATTGTGAGTGCAGACTTTGCAAAAGCTTTATGTGATTTGGGGGCAAGTATCAACTTGATGCCCTACTCAGTTTTCAAAACTTTGGGTATTGGACAATCGAGGCCGACTTCTATGAGATTAAAAATGGCAGATAGATCAATGAAGAGGCTCTTGGGTATAATTGATGATGTTCTTGTTCGGGTGGACAAATTTATCTTGAAAGTTGATTTTGTGATCCTCGACTGCGAGGTCGATTTTGAGGTGCCTATAATCTTGGAAAGATATTTCCTTGCAACCGGAAAGGCCTTAGTTAATGTGGAAGCAGGGGAACTCACCTTCCAGGTGGGTGATGAAAAAGTGGTCTTTCATATGTGTAAGTCAATGAAGTAGCCCAACTGTACTGAAGTGTGCTCATTCATGGATCTTGTCACATCAGTGATAATTGATGATACTAGTGTAATGATCAATGTGGAGGACCCTCTAGAGGCGGTATTGTTGAATCTTGATGTAAATTAGGATGAAGGACGGGTGGAGTGTGCTAATGCTTTACATGGAATAGGCTCTTACTCTTATGAGCCTCGGAAGCTTTCTTTGGATCTTGAGAATAGGAAGACTCCACCAATAAAGCCCTCAATCGAGGAACCTCTTGTGTTGGAGTTGAAGTCGTTGCCTCCACACCTCAGGTATGAATTCTTAGGCCCTGGTTCAACTTTGCTAGTTATTATTTCCTCTTGTCTTACTAACATGCAGGTCGATGCCACAATGGCAGTGCTCCAAAAATAGAAGAAGGCAATTGGACAGACTTTAGCTGATATTCGTTGGATAAGCCCTGTATTTTGTATGTACAAGATTATTCTTGAAGATGATGCAAAGCCCTCCTTGGAACATCAAAGTAGGTTGAACGAGGAAATGCAAGAAGTTATGAAAAAGAGGTGATCAAGTGGTTGGATGTCGGGGTTGTGTACCCCATCTCTGATAGCTCTTGGACTTTGCCGGTGCAGTTTGTGCCGAAGAAGGGTGGTTTGACCGTGGTTACCAATGCGCAAAATGAGTTGATTCCTACCAAGACTGTCACCGGATGGAGGGTGTGCATGGATTACCGCAAGTTGAACAAAGTGACCCGCAAGGATCACTTTCCATTACTTTTTCTTGACCAGATGATTGATAGACTTGCTGGGCATGCATTCTACTATTTCTTGGATGGGTATTCTGGGTACAACCAAATTTTGATTGCTCCAGAAGATCAGGAGAAGACTGCCCATATGGTACCTTTACTTTTTTTAGGATGCCATTCGGGTTGTGTAATGCACTGGCTACATTCCAGCGATGTATGATGGCCATTTTTACAGACATGGTAGAAGACATTTTGGAGGGATTCATGGACGACTTCAGTGTTGTGGGTGACTTATTTGATGAGTGTTTGAAGAATCTTAATAGGGTGTTGGCCCGGTGTGAAGAAACCAATCTTATGCTCAATTGGGAAAAATGCCACTTCATGGTTGAGGAGGGCATAATCCTTGTCCATAAAATTTCAAAGCATGGTATAGAGGTGGACAAAGCTAAAATAGAAGTGATTTCAAGGCTCCCTCACCCTACTTCAGTCAAGGGGGTTAGAAGTTTTCTTGGGCATGTGGGGTTCTATCGGAGATTTATTAAAGAATTTTCGAAGGTAGTGAATCCTTTGTTCAAACTTTTGGAAAAGGATGCAAAGTTCGTGTTCAATGAGGAATGCATGAAAGCTTTTGAAATCCTCAAGTACAAGTTTACCACCACCCCTATTATTACTGCACCCAATTGGGGCTTGCCTTTCGAGCTCATCTATGACGCGAGTTGTTGCGGTTGGGGAGATTTTGGGTCAAAGAGTGAATAAAATGTTTCATCCGGTGTATTATGCGAGAAAGACAATGAATGATGCTCAAGTGAATTACACGATGACTGAACAAGTATTATTGGCTATTGTGCTCACAATGGAAAAATTTCGGCCGTATCTCATGGGCGCGAAGGTCATACTGCATACCAATCATGTCGCACTCCGATACTTAATGAAGAAGAAGGATTCCAAATCTAGGCTGATGCGATGGGTCTTGTTACTTCAAGAGTTTGATTTGGATATTGTGGAATGGAAAGGTAGTGAAAACCAAGTGGCAGACCACTTGTCCCACTTGGAGGAGGAGGGGAGGCCTTGTGATGGCCTAGAGATCAACGATTCATTTTCCGATGAGCAACTCCTTTCTGTATCGGTGGATGTTATGCCATGGTTTGCGGACGTTGCTAATTTTCTTGTGACTAGTATAATACCGTGTGAGCTCTCTTCTAACCAAAGGAAGAAGCTCAAACAGGATAGTTTGGATTTCTATTGGGATGAGCCGTACTTATTCAATATCTGCACTGACGGTATGATCCGAAGGTGTTTCCCGAGAAGGAGCAGTTGAGTATCTTAGAGGCTTGTCATTGCTCTCCCTATGGTGTCCATCACGGTGGGGCAAGGATAGCTTCAAAGGTTCTTAGTTGTGGGTTTTACTAGCCAACTTTGTACAAAGATGCAAGTTAACTTGTGAAGAGATGCGACGAATGTCAAAGAGCGGGTGGTATTTCGAATAAGGATGAGATTCATCTTAACACCATTCTCGAAGTTGATATTTTTGATGTGCGGGGCATAGATTTCATGGGCCCGTTTGTTAGTTCGTGTGGCAATACTCTCATTCTAGTGGCAATTGACTATGTTCTGAAATAGGTTGAAGCCGTGGCTTTACCCAATAATAAGGCCAGAAGTGTTGTTGCGGTTGGGGAGGTTACAGTCAGGACAATCATTCGAGGATGAATGACCCCAAGGGGCAGATAATGTAACATCCCGTACATTCGAACTAGGTGTGGACATATTAAATGGGTATTTATTTGATATTTTATACATGTGAAGTCCCATCAGGATGATTATGTGTCAAAATAGTCGTTTTGGAATCAAGATGGAGAATGAGGTGCATAAGATTTGACAAAAATCGACTAAGTTTGTAGAAAGTGTTCCAGTAGAGTTTCATGAAAATCTGTAAGGAATTTGGAAAAACACAAAGCATAAAAGTTGTAGGCCTTTGAAATAAATTTCGAAATATATATTGTAGAGCCTAAACGGAGCTCTGTACAAAAAGTTATTCTCGTTTTACAGAAGGGTGTGTAACCACCGCGGTCCTGTTGTGTTTTCACCGCGACCGCGATGGTGAGGCAGTGTCCCAGCATTTTACCATGGTCACGCCAACCGGGACGCGGTGGCCAACATGGGAAGTCATTTTTTTAGCCCTATTTCATCTCCCACAGCCCCAAAACATAAAAACTTGCTGTAGAAAGTAAAGCTCTCAAAAACCTAACTCCTTAATGGTCCCTCCACCACCCAAGGTAAGTTTTAATGGTGATTCTAAGTTAATTTCAATTTCCAAACATCTTATTAACATGGGTAAACCCTCCATATCATTAGATATTCGATTAGGACATCAATGTTGAGAGAAGGAAGCCTAGAACTCGAATTCAAAGGGTTTGAACTTAAAAAAGGTAATGTTTTTACCCTCTAATTGATTCTAGCATTGGTTTAATGATTATAAACCCTAGTTTATGAGATATGAGTTGATGGGTTTGATAGAAAATCATGAACGATTATAGGGTTGGGGTGTTGATTGTTGATTATTGGTTAAGGGTGTTGTTTACCTTATGGGTGATGAAGAATAATATTGATTATAATCGTTTGAGACTTTAGAATTTAATTAGGAACAAGAGAAGGGGTTGTTGGGTGTAGACACATCATTAATAAGGACTATGAAGCTTTATTCTCACCAAGTGTTTGAGAAAATGCCTAAGTAACCAAAATATGAGTATTATTGCTAATATGGAATCCCTTTGACTTGTATTGATATAGATTAAAGTTGAAAGGGTTGGTGAATGTTGTATTATGCTCAAGAGCAGGAAGTTAAGGTATGTGAGGCTAACTCTCTATGTTTGGGAATTTTAATGATTCTCCCTACATTACGTTTCTTTTACGACTTTACAATTGCCTCAGAAATATAGTTAAGTCTAGTTCCTTGAATAGTTGCAGAACTTCTATTCTCTAGCTTCATAACCCGTTCACCACTTTCATTCTGAATGTTGTGATCTCAGTGCGTATTCAATATAGACTTGGTTTTGATGCCCCCGAGTCTTAGTATAGATTACTTAGTATTCCATAAATAGTTGAAGTTTCAGTGTTCATAATCAGTTCAAGAATGCGTGTCTCAGTCAAGTTCCATTCAGTATTCCAGTATTATGTAACTCAGTGTGATCCAGTAATCCAGTATTATGTAACTCAGTGTGATCCAGTATTTCAGTATCATGTAACTCGGTGTGATTCAGTATTTTATTATCATGTATTGCAGTTTGATTCTCAGTTCCTGAATGTTGAACACCTGTATTTGGGCCTGAGGTTGCAGTTTATGCTTTATGCATCTTTAGGCCTGAGGTCGCAGTTTAGCTTTATGCAACTTTGGGCCTGAGGCCGCAGTTTATGCTTTATGCATTTTGGACCTGAGGTCGCAGTTATGTATACGTATACTTGGGTTCGAGGCCGCAGGTATGAACATATATATATATATATATATATATATATATTGGGCCCGAGGCCGCAGTTATGAACATATATATATATTGGGCCTGAGGCCGCAGTTTATTTATTTAGATAAACGAGTTTTTCATCATTCAGAAGAGGGAGAATTCGTATCTGTACTTCTTTTGTTCAGTTCAATTATTAGTTATCAGTTATCAGTTATCAGTTATTTGTTTAGTGTCACACCTCCTTTTTCGCTACTACACCCCCGGGAGGGCGTAATAAAGAAGTTTTTCCACTTAAAGGACAATCGAAATGGGATTTATTTATTAAAATTCAGAGTCGCCACTCGGGAGATTAATGGTGTACCAAGTCACCGGTTGAATCCCGAATCGAGGAAATTATTGACTCTGTTTAACAGTCTGCGATCCAGAAATCCGAGTAAGGAATTCTGTTAACCCGGGAGAAGGTGTTAGGCATTCCCGGATTCCGTGGTTCTAGCACGGTCGCTCAACTGTTGTTTTTGATTTTATCTAATTTCAAAACATGTTCTAACTTATGTGCCTTTTATTAGTAACCCGCTTTTATTTTTATTTTAATAAGAATTGAACGTCGTGAAAATGCGTCTCAAACCACGTCGCACCAGTGCACCCGTGGTTGTCAACACATTTCGACTCCGTTGAGATTTAGATTTAGGTCACATAAATGTGCACCCGTATTTAAGGAGGTAAGATTAAAATACGCGCCTAAAGCAACTACGCGTTTATTATCTTTGGGGAAGACTATGAAATTCGCTAAACGGTCCGCCCAAATTCTAAGTATTTTATATAGCATTTATTGAGGACCCCGTAATTTGTAATTTTATTTATCGACGCTCGTCTCATTTTATTTTAAAGTCGACCTAAAGCAACTACAATTGTCTACTTAAGTTGTCTCTAAAATAAAGGAAAAAGCCTTAATTAATTATAGAATTCATGTCTAACTAAACCATGACTATTTCAGTCTTGGGCTTAAAGGCCCAAATCACCTAAAACGCTTGCAGAGCCCCAACTCTAAAATGCCACATCTGATGGGCCTAAAATTAACCCAAATTGGACAAATAAGTCCAATCAAAGGGATCTGAAGATCGAATCAATCCCTGAGGGCTGCAAACCAATAATTTCTTAAACCCTCACGCAAAATTATTCCAACTCCTCTGATTGTTAACCATATAGTTCAATAATGGATACTCATTTAATTGGGGATGTCTACATGATCAAGGCATTATTCCTCTGCATTAATCAAGTCAACGAAACCAATTAACTAGAATGAAAAACCCGTTTCCTGCTTTCTAATATTAATTCGATGTCAATGATTCAAATATACATACTAATTAGATCCAGAATAGCTATTCAAATGCAGATATTAACTTAGACTCTAGCATGATCAATGATAAAAGGCTACCCCTAACTGAAGTACACATTGCCAAATTAATTCAGGAATGAGATCAGACTGATTTACATCTAAATTTTCCAATTCTTTTCGACTTTCAATTAACACCTGGTCATACGAACTGTGAATTTTGACCAAACTAAGCTAATGCTAATGACTACTACATTCATACGTTATTGAGGAGATTTCAAATCATTTTAACAGTCTATCAATTATACAAATTAGTTTTCAGTTTAATAAAAAAACTCAACAATTATACAAACAATTCGGATGAACATATTATTCTATACATCTAAAATTAAGAGAAGATGCAAAATCCAGAAGTCTCTTCATATAACATTCTACTTCATATTCAAAAGCCCGAAGGTCACAAATATGTACCTGAGAAGGAAGACAAATGAAGGAAAAAATGGAGTCAGCAGCAGTGATTAATTGTAGCAACAGCAAATTCACAGTCAAACAGCTCAAAATCACTTCAGGAACAGCCCAGGAATGAACTTAGAAACTCAACAGCAATCGATTGATCAAAAACAAGCTCATTTGACCTCAAGTTATTCAAAATTTGACTAGGAAGCTACATGAAGTCTCAATGTAACAGTACTTTTTGATTTTTCTGCCAGTTTTCTATATATTTTTTGGTTTTCCTTTTGAAGCAAGTTAAAATCTAAGAAGTTCAGATCTGAATTTTAAATTTCAGATTCTGCAGAGATTGAGGGGATTTTGG
>MU748645.1:5742-17461 GCA_026770625.1 Nicotiana glauca
GGAATAGAGGTTGATAGAGCAAAGGTTGATGTCATAGCAAAGCTGCCTCCACCAACTTCAGTCAAAGCCATAAGAAGCTTTCTTGGACATGCCGGTTTCTACCGGAGGTTCATAAAGGACTTCTCCAAAATCGCCAACCCTCTCTGTAAGTTGTTAGAGAAATATCACCCGTTTATATTTTCTGATGATTGTAGGGTAGCTTTTGAGGAGTTGAAACAGAGGCTGGTCATAGCACCCATCATCGTTGCCCCTAACTGGGAGCGACCGTTCGAATTAATGTGTGATGCTAGTGACTACACGGCGGGGGCAGTACTGGGTCAGCGGAAAGACAAATTGATGCATCCAATCTACTATGCTAGTAGAACGCTGAGCGGAGCCTAATTGAACTACAAAGTGACGGAAAAGGAGATGCTAGTTGTGGTATTCGCTTTGGACAAGTTCCGGTCCTACCTGATAGGATCCAAGGTAATTGTATATACTGACCATGCAACTCTTAGATACTTAATAGAAAAGAAGGACTCTAAGCCACGCCTGATTCGTTGGGTGTTGCTACTGCAAGAGTTCGATCTTGAAATTCGTGACCGCAAGGGCACTGAAAATCAAGTCGCTAATCATCTATCACGACTTGAAGGAGCTGAAAATGTAGTAGAAGTTGAGGAAATTCTGGAAACTTTTCCAGATGAGCATCTGCTCGCTACCACTTATCAGGAAGTGCCTTGGTATGCAGACTATGCTAATTACCTGGCCAGTGGTATTGTTCCTCAAGACCTGTCATCGGTCCGGAGGAAGAGATTTTTTCGTGAAAGCCAATTGTATTACTGGGATGAGCCCTACCTGTTTAGGATATGCCTTGATAATATGATCCATAGATGCGCCCCCGAGATCGAACAATCTTCTGTCTTACAGGCTTTTCACGCTTCGGCATATGGCGGTCATTTTGGAGGAATCAGGACAACAGCAAAGGTGCTAGAGGCCGGATTTTTCTGGCCAACGGTGTTTAAAGATGCTCACTTATGGGTAAAGGGCTGTAATGAATGTCAATGCTCCGGGAACATTTCCCGGTGACACGAGATGCCCATGAACCCAATTCAAGAGGTGGAAGTGTTTGACGTCTGGGGGATCGACTTCATAGGTCCTTTAGTCAGCTCCTACGGTAATAAGTACATCCTTGTTGCTGTAGACTATGTGTCCAAGTGGGTAGAAGCTGCAGCGTTGCCCACAAATGATGCAAAAGTGGTGGTTGGGTTTCTAAAGAAGAACATATTCACCCGCTTTGGGACACCGCGCGCACTTATCAGCGACGGAGGCACTCACTTCTGCAATAGGGCTTTTGAAAAATTGTTGGCTAAATATGATGTGCGCCACAAGGTGGCCACTCCGTACCACCCGCAGACTAGTGGACAGGTTGAGGTGTCCAATAGAGAGATCAAAAGTGTATTTACAAAAACGGTGAACGCCACAAGAACTGACTGGGCGAGGAAGTTAGATGATGCACTATGGGCTTACAGGACAGCTTTCAAGACACCAATTGGTATGTCGCCGTACAAGTTGGTGTTTGGGAAGACATGTCACCTACCTGTTGAACTTGAGCATAAGGCGTGGTGGGCACTAAAATAGCTGAACTTAGACTTGGAAGTTGTGGGCACGTCAAGAGTCACTGAATTACATGAGCTAGAGGAGTTCCGGTATCTCTCTTTTGAGAGCACAAGGCTGTACAAAGAGAGAATGAAGCGGCTACACGATCAGAACATCATTGAGCGAAATTTCAAACCTGGGGACAGGGTATTGCTCTACAACTCAAGACTGAGGTTGTTCCCGGGTAAGCTTAAGTCACGGTGGTCTGGACCGTTTCGCGTGGTTAAAGTCTTTCCATCAAGAGCTGTGGAAGTTGCCACTGAAGATGACTCTCGTACATTTAGAGTCAATGGCCAGCGGTTGAAATTATATATGGGTATGAACAAACATAAGGAAATATCCGAGCTGCACTTGAATGAACCACAGAGGTCGAGCGAAACTTAATTGCGCTCATCTGAGTCATGCCGCGACATTAAATCAGGCGTTGTGCGGGAGGCAACCCACGGAATTATTGTAAGTGTAACCTTATTTTAGTTTGTTTAAAAAAAATGGGCGTTAGAATCAGAGAGAGGCGTTGGCCGCGGTTCTACCACAACCGCGGCAGAACTGCGATCATATGGCCTCTCTGAACCTTATCCCTCGCGGTTCTACCGCGATCGGGCAGGCCCAGACGGGGCCAGGTAAGTTTAAAAAAAAATTATAAAAAGAAATATAAAAAAATATCCCCCCACTATATTTCCATCAGATCCCCCCCCTTCCCTTGTCCTATTCTCTCCTTCTCTCTCTACAAAATCATCAAAAAAAAATCTCCCTTCTCTCTTAATCAACCTCCCTCTTCATCAACCTTCATCTTCCTCCCTCTTCCTCTCAAACTTCCATTAACACAACTCAAATCCTTCACTTCTTCAACTAAAGTAAGTTCTTCTTCCACCCTCCCCCCCTTCTATTTCTTCTTCTTTTAGTAGTGTAATTTAATTATTTGTTAGTTTTAGTAAACCCTAGTTAGGATTAGTGTAAAGTTTGAAATTTTTTGCTTTCTTTTATGTTTTCTATTGTTATATTTGATGTTTATGGGGTTGTGTGGTGCCAAAGTGTTTGAGTCTCCATTATTATATAATTGTGGAGTCGTTTTGGTGACTTGGAGGCTTAGACTATATTTTTGTGATAAAGTGTGGTGTTGGGCCATGTTTTGGCCGGAAATTTAGTTTATGTTGTATAACTTTGAGGCATTTTATGCCTAACCTAGGTTTGGGAGTGTTGTAATTGATGATTGATGTTGTTGTAATTGACGGGTGTTGGTATTGTAAGTGGTATTTGGTGGCATTGTATATCACGGGTATCATTCGAAGGAGTAAGTGTGGGGTATATTAGGCCGGAAGCGGTAAGAAAATTTTGGGGCTATTGTGGAGGTTGTTATCATTGAATACAGTCGTAGTGGGGGCATGGGCACTTTGTAGGAATGAAATAAATGGGGGAAAGTGTTTGTTGCCATCGGGTGGTGAAGTCGGAGTACCCATCCGATTGGCACTAGTTAAGGCACATTTGATGTTTCTGTTGATTCCTTGCATGTCACATGGCTCCTAAAAGACAAAGGTGATCTGGAGGCCCATCCCAGCGGCCTACTTATGATGAGTCCAGGTTCCAATCGGAACTGGCGGAGGATGACTTCAACACCAAGGCTACAAAGACCTTCCTTCATGAGATCCCGATTGATCGGATAGCCCTCCGAGCCGAAAAGGAGGAGATATATGAAGAAATACGGAGGCGGGAAATGGAATTCCTATTTGACGACCCTGCCCCAGTTAACAAGGTGTTGGTTCGAAAATTTTATGCCAACTACCCAATGCACTTGGGTAGGGAGGTGATTGTTCATGGTACGGTGGTCAGTGCAAAGTTCCAAAAATTCGCTAGGTGTTGCGGTTGCCTCCGTTCACCAGTGACGTCGACTATTACCACGACAGGCCATGGGTGACATGGGAGGTCATGACGGATGTACTTTGCACAGGGGGGCGACCCATTTGGATACGTGACCAAATAACCCTCAACTCTAACTCTTTCACCCACTTGGCCAAGTGTTGGTTGACTGTTATCTGCAGCAGGTTCCTGCCATCCAGCAATACAACGGACGTGAACTTCAATCGGGCACTGTTGACTTGGTTCTTTGTGACAAGGAAGGATTTTGATGTGGCTCGGATAATTGGTGATGAAATGGTCATACGAGGACCGCTATTGACAAAGGGATTCTA
Organism: Nicotiana glauca; assembly: GCA_026770625.1. NCBI lineage: Eukaryota > Viridiplantae > Streptophyta > Magnoliopsida > Solanales > Solanaceae > Nicotiana > Nicotiana glauca. Next base: position 9,564 of record MU748645.1, read on the forward strand.
TTTCCCTTCTTTGGTGACCATATTGTGCTTGATGAGAAACACCCCCACCAATCCCGCCGATGGAGATTTGCCACCCAAAGCAGCATTCAAAGCTTCTAGCATCAGATTGGGCCGGGGAATAAGGACCACAATTGAGATAGATGATGAGGATGATGATCCGGTCCCTCTTGCTCCATCCAGGAGGTCAGCTGACAGTGCCGGACCATCTAGATACACCCATTCTAGGACTGGCATATCCAGATCACAGTCTACCAGTCCTATGTTGCGATCCATGGAAGAAGAGGTTGCGGATCTCCGCACCTCAGTGGATAACTTACACACGAGGATGGATGCCATGTCTCAGAGGCAGTCCAGGACCGAGAGCTGGTTTATGGCTTGGTTCCGTGCATTGGGGAGAGCCTGCAGTGTAGACCCCAGCACCGTCTCCGACTCTGACTGAGTCTCAGGGAAGTCTTCTAACCCTTCTGCTCTTTACTTTCTTGATATGACATGGGGACATGCCATGATTCTAAGTGTGGGGTGGGAGACTTGCTCTGATTGTATGTTGTATTGTATATAGCTGTTATTGTATTTGTAGCATTAGTGTTGTATATATTTGACTATGCTTATATTAGGATTAGCTGACTTGGCCCAACGAAGGACACTTGTCAACGAGTTTCTTGAGGGTCAAAGTCGAAATTAAAAAAAAAAAAAAACCAAAACCAAAGTTAGAGGACTCTTCCTGATGACGGACTATTTGGACAATACTCTTGAGGGAAGTAGTCCGTGTAGATTTTCTTTTTATTTTCTTTTCTTGTTTTTAGGAAGTGTAGTACCTCCCCTTTGATTTTTCTTTTGATCACGGTTCTTTTCCAAGGGTTTTTCTTGAACCATGTTAGGTAGATTTTTCTTTTGTAGTTTTAGGACTAGATGGATAGAGGCTAGAATGTAACCCCTGATGTGCACACCTGCAAATAACTAAAAAGAAATTGAGAGTGTGACGTTTAGACTTATTTGTGGACTCGTAAATCTATGCCTTAAGTTTGCACATCTTGTCTTGCTTGAACACTTGTATGAGTGTGTTGATGAACTGATTCGGAATGAGTAGTGTGTGAGAGTTATTACTCGCATTCTGTGCTTGCATTTGATGCCTAGAACTTGCCCCGTGTATTTGCAAAGCGAAATAGTAGTTTTGTTCAATCTTGGAAGTGATATAGGCATTTCTTGTTGAGCCATATATACATATTTTACCCACCTAATTATTATGTATCGTAGTTAACCCATTTGAGCCTGTAATCCTGTTTCTTTGGCAACCACATTACAAGCCTTACCCATTTGTTTGAATTAACCATCTATTTGAACCTTTTCACCTCTCATGAGCACTTGAATGTTATGAACTTTGTAAAAGTTAAAGTGTGGGGTGGTTGGTTTGGCGTTTGAGTGGAACTAATTGAATAAGGAAAAAGGTGCACTATTTTGAAAAAAAGGGAAGAGCCACTTGAATTGAAAAAAAAATACATATATATATTTGGATTGTTGTGAAGAAAAAAAAATCCTTGATAAGTGGTGGTTCTTCAAATAAGTGTGCTTAAAGAAGAATGGGGTAATTTACATTGATGTGAAGGTGGAATTTTGGTTTGACATAAGTATGGGGTTTGAATGTTAAAGTATATGTATTAAAGTGCTTAGGGAGGTGTAGTCACTCTTATATCTAATTGTATCCTACCCGTCCCTTAGCCTACATTACAACCAAATAAAGTCCTAATTGATCCAAGATTGAATGAGCTCGATTAGTAGAGTATTACATCAGGGGCAAGCTTATCGTGTGTCTGTGTGGAATGTGAATGCTCTTTGCTGAGAGTGAGTGAATTCTTCCTATATTTGGTTCCTTGTTGTTTGAATTTTATGTGTGTGGAACTTCTCTCATAATTTTGATGTGAGGGCATGTGACTCAGGAAGAAAAATGGAGTCTTCACTTCTGTTAGAGTAATTAGAGTGAACACAAGTGTGTCATGGCACGAGAGTCTCCATTTGAGGTATGATTGTTGCACTGCTTAGGTCGATCCTTTATAATAGCAGGTGTGGCATAAATTGGGGCAATGCATGGAACAGTTAGGCCTAGAAGTGTGATTTAGCTTGCTCGAGGACGAGCAAAGGTTTAAGTGTGGGATGTTGATAATAGGTGAATTTAACTATAATTACGCCTTAAATAATCACCTTCTTGTATAGTTTTGGTGATAAAAGTAATAACAAAATGCTCTTATTAGTGCTTTTCATGATTTGTAGGTGATATATGTCCAAGGAAGGCTAGAGAGCAGTTTTGGAGTCAAAAATGGAGAAAAAGAGGCCAACTATGTAAATTCCCAATGGAATCTCGTATGCCAGCCCTGAAATTCAGAGAAGCAATTTGGCCGCGGTTCTACCGCGATCGTTGTAGAACTGCGTTGGAAGGCAGCTGCAGAAGTTTAGAGGTTCAGATAGGGTCTTTGGCCGCGGTTCTACCGCGACCGCGACAGAACCGCGACAGGCGTAGTAAAGTTCGAGGACTGAAGTGTAAAATACGGTATTTTTAGACCTAAACCCTATATTAAACATTAGACTTCGCCCAAAAGAGGCATGTATTGTTTTTTAGATTATTTTAGCAAGGAAAACAATTGTGAGAGATCACCCAAAATATCTTTCTTCTTTTCTTTGATTTTATTGCTAGTTTATGATGAATCTTATTTTAGTTTGTTTACCCGTAGCCATGAGTAGCTAAGTCCCTTGTCTAAGGTTTTGATGGAACCTATTGGGGGATGAACTTCTTGTTTATGTGAATACAAATTGCTAGTTTAATCTCTATTTGTTCAACTTCGTGTTTGTTGTAGTTAATTGACAGGATCCTCAATTAGCTGTGCCTATTTAGTGTGCATAACTTGGAAAAGAGTGCATATTTAGGTTATTATTGAACAACAACACTCCTAAATTATAAGAGGAATCTATAATTGCGGGTTTAAAGGCGGGATTAGGAATAACGAAGCCGTGGGTGTAATCTAAAGTGAATTGTGCTAATTAAAGCTAGCTAGTGTATCTCGGGAGAGTGCAATAGTATATTACTGTGATTACTCGGGAGAGATTTACGGTAAGAAGAGTGTTCATGATTGATAGAGATGTGTTGGTAAATTTGTATGAGCATAAACAGAAGGGATTCCATCAATAGGGGAAATCATTTGCTTTGCTTCTTCTCATTATTGTTTACAACCTTAGCGTTTTAGTTTACAGCTGTTTAATTTACTTGCAAAATTAATTACTAAAGAAACCATCAACTGTGATTCAAATATTTAGAAAGCTGGTTCTGAAGAGTTAGTGGTTCTAAAAATAGTAATTAATAGGTTAACTCTCTGTGGATTCGATCCTGGGCATAATACTCGGGTTATATTTGCAACGTCCTCATTGTCCTTTTTTATAAGGCATAGTTGGGCGTGATCAATACAATAAAAGCTCTCCTCAAATTCGAAAAATATATCTCATAAACTTTTCATCTTTCGTGCATGCAAACTTTTTGCATAATATGATCAACCCTAATTTGTTTGGTAACTTCTTATTTTGAATTTTGTTAAGAATAATTAGAAAAGAGAAATGGAGAAAAAGTCACACATATGATAGTTTTGAACTTTATAGTTCAAGGGCTTTAGGCCATAATTACCATCTGAAAGGTTGGGAAGAGAATATAATAAGAATTTTTATTGGTTTAATGTAAACACTTGATGCGAATAAATTTACTTTATCTCTCATTAAATAAACTGTGAAAAAATAATATCTTTTTTGTGTGTATGTATTTATTTGGTAAAAAGAGAGAATTTTATTTATCACTAGATGGTAACAATGTACAAACAAATGTCCCATTGGGATTATCTTCCTAGTAGAATCAGTAGCAACAAAACAAAATCTAGTGGTGCTAACATAAAGGTTACTACAACTAGCTAAATTATTACAAACTTCTTCCGTTAAGTATTTAACTAAAAGTTGCTAATTTGTCTGCCTCATAGCTGCCATAATAAAGTAAGAAGGGGATTCAAAATGGTATTCATGTCAATCATGCATATCCGTCTTTGCTCTGTTTGTTCCCAAAAGATGTACAACTTTGTCTCTTCCCAAAAGTCGTGTCGAACCACCAGACTTCTCATCCTTTGCAATAACGACTTTTAATCACATAAAATAGACTGATAAATGAGAATATATTTTTCAAGGAGTTTCAGGAGCTCCATCAAATAAGTTTCAATCTCTCTGGTAATAACTTTTGATCCAATGCCAATATTTCTAGTCCAAACTGAAGAGCAAGGAGTTTCGCATGAGTGTAATTCATAACTCGCATGCTACAATAAAATCTCAATATCCAGTCTATATCATGATTCATGCCGATAGTGTATACTCCAACCCCGATACTAGTAATGTTTAACAAATCTCCATTAGTATTTAACTTATAGCTGTTTTGATGAGGGGAAGATCAGTTAATATGTACTGTCTTGTGTGTCTTTCGGATTATTAGGTATGTTAATTTGCTAATAAACTAAACCTGTTAACGCATATGCAAACTAAGTTCTTAGATAGATTGTGAGAAAGGCTTTTTATGTTATATTTTCTAGTGATCCAACGGTTTCAAAGATTGAAAGCATAGAAAATATTTCAGTTAAAGATAGAATTAGTCAGAACATGCTTACTAGTCCTAATCATATCCATCCAATGAATGTCATCACGAAGTGTATTAAGAAAGTAAGTACCAAACTGACTATAGTATTTAAAGACAATAATGCAATATATAAAGATGTGTTGGATAGTTCTAGATTATTTTACATTTCATGCAAGTATTATCCATATTTATGCCTATATGATTGAGATAAGATATAGTAAGGAGAATGTTATGGTAGCATTGCTAAAAAAATTATTTATTTGGCATGAATAGTTTTCATATCCATTTAAAATCAGTAGTAAATGTTGTATCCATTGATAATATTATAGACAGACCTGGTACGAAGCTTGCCATTATTATTAAAAGACAAATAGGGAACAAGGGCGGATCTACAGTGATAGGTATGGGTTCCCGAGAACCCAGTAGCTTTTGTCCAGACTCTGTATTTATATTAAGAAATCTATTAAATATATAAGAATTTTTATGTAGGAACTCAGTAACAAAATGTCGTGTTGGTTCAATGGTAAGGTGCGGAACCCATACTTATTTTCTCAAAACCAACAATGCAACTTCGAATCCCATCAGCTTACTTTAGTTTTTCCCATATATTTTGGCACAAAGTTTTATGTATTTTTGTTACCAGCTTTTTTAACTTCGGTATGTTTATTTAATTAAAATAATAAAAGGAAAGACTTACTAAACTAAAAGGTGTACAAGTCAACATCAGCAAAAAAAGATTCCCTTTTCCTCCCAAATTCCCATTCTTAACTCAAACGTTCAAAGGAAAATTAGGTTTTACAATTTCACATTATTTCTTCTGTTCTTGACTGCCTCTGTTTTAACAGGCAAGCGGCAGCCACTCAGAGTTAAAAGCTAGTTTTAATTTTTTCACTTGTTTTCACTCCATTGCAACATGTATTTTGATTTCCTTCCTCCTCTTTCTTCTTTTTTTATTGTTTTCCTCTCATGAATAGAGAGGGTTTTGAGAAAATGAATAGCTAAAGTTCATTTTCAATTAATAAATGGTGAAATTACATAGATTGTGATTTGATAGTTCTTAGTTAGTTAGTTATCTTGATATCTAAGAGAAAAAATCGAAAAAAATACATTGGAATAAAAATCCCTTTGTCTCTCTAGACCATAATATATATAATGTATGATAATATGAAAGTATTCAATTAAGTTAAAGGAAAAGATCAAGAAGTAGAAATGTTATATGTGGAATCATATCAGAGATCAATAAAAAAATAATATGTTGCAAAGTGATCTGTTGATTAACATTCGTTAATGCAATGTTTAATTTGTTTCTTATGATTTATAGGATATTTTAGTAAGAGTCAAGATGATCAAGAGACTCTTCAAGCCGCAAACCTCTTCGGGTTCTAGTTCTAATTCTCCTTTACTAAGCTCTCCTTCATGTCCAGTGGTTAATAATAATGCCAATTCTTCTCAATCATCATACCTACATAATATGTTGGATTTGAATCCTCTTGAACGCGATTTTGGTTAAAGAAAACAAATTTCAGAATATTCTGCTAATTTACGTGATGGAGTGAGAAGGCATTACATTGAAAAGAGACCTTGTCAACTGTGACGACCCGCCCTGTTTCCCCCATATTATGTTGCTCTATGTTTCAATATCAGTATTTGAATGAATCGGATATAATTGAATTGGTTTTAGTTGGAAATGAGGCACATAGTCTCTTAGAAGGAAGCTTGTTTTTGGAAAAATCAACCAGAAGTTGACTATATAGTTAGAAGGCTCGGATGTGAATTTCGATGATTTGGTTAACTTCGAGGGATGATTTGTGACTTAGGAATGAAATCGGAATTGAATTTGGAGTTCCGGTGTAGAATTAGGCTTGAATTGGCGAAGTTGGAATTTTGACGAATTTCGGTTGATAGGTGAGATTTTGATCCGAGGGTCGGAATGGAATTACGAGAGTTGCAGTAGCTTCGTTATGTTATTTTGGATATGTCTGCAAATTTTCAGGTCATTCAGACATCTTTCGCTCGGGTTTTTGATCGAATATGCAATTCGGAAGTTTTTAAGAAATTTAGGCTTTGATTTGATCATAATTGAGGATTTTGATGTTAACGTTAGCGTTTTGATAATTCAAGCAAGTTTGAATAAAGTATTAGATCATGTATGTGCTTTTGGTTGAGGTCCCGGGGGCCTCGGTGTGATTTCGGGTGGTTAAACGGTGAAGTTGGATGTTTGTTGCAGGTCTGGTGTATCTGGCTTATGGTATTTCCGCATCTGCGGAAAAGGAGCCGCATAAGCGGTTCCGCAGATGCGGCTATGGTGTCGCAGAAGCGGTCCTCGATGGACCTGGTCAATTCCGCAAAAGCGGAAGTTTGGACGTGTAAGCGGTCCTGCAAAAGCGGAAAAAGCACCGCAGAAGCGGTAACAGGAAAATCGCAGAAGCGGATGTCTGATCGCATAAGCAATGCCTGGGAAATTTAGTGAGAACCGCATAAGCGGTCAATAGGCCGCAGAAGCGGTCCCGCATAAGCGAAAATCGCTGAAGGATTTTAATGAATCAGTGTTCGCGAATTTCAAAAATAAGAAAATATTTTAGACTTCGGGAAGAGGCAATTTTGGGCAATTTGGAGAGGATTTGAAGGGGATTCCATCAGTTATGAATTTATAGCCTCGAATTATATTGTTATGGTGTAAAAATAAGGATTAAACACTGAAAATTCAAGGATTTAAGGGATAAAAATGGAAGTTAGGGCTTGAACCTAAGAGAGTTTAAATTAACGATTTGAGGGGTCAAATGGACTTCGATTCTTGTGTATTTGGTATGTACAGACTCGTGGTGAGACGAGAATTTCGGGAATGTAAATTTCATAATTTTTCGAGACGTGGGCTCGGGGCTCGGGTTTGCCAACTTCGTGATTTTTAGTATTTTTCGAGTAATTTCGATTGGGTTATGTTTCTTTAGCATATAGTAATGTATTCGTTGTGGTTTTGACTAGATTCGGCGCGCGAGGAGGTTGATTCAAAAGGAAAGGGCATTGCGGACTAGTCTACGGCCGGTTTGAGGTGAGTAATAGATGTAGATGATGATTTGAGGGTTTGAAACCCCGGTACCTCACATTGTGATGCTGTATTGAGGCGAGACACGTACTCTATGGTGAGTGCGGGGTCGTTTGTGGACGGAACTATGGCTTAGTCCGTCCGAGTGATGTCTATACTGTGTTATTGACTAGAAATTGGCTGGTAAACATCCTACTTGGATTGTTA
>MU748645.1:20882-45907 GCA_026770625.1 Nicotiana glauca
GAGAGAGAGAGAGAGAGAGAGAGAGAGAGAGAGAGAGAGAGAGAGATGTTAGTTTTTTATTTTATTTTATTATTTTCGATTTTATATATATTTAAATTCAAAAATAATAACCAATAACTAATTATTAACTAAATAACTAATTATGCCATGTGATATTTTTCTAGATTGCCACTTGGCTTAAGGAGAAGGCTTTTTCCTCTCCTTTTAGTAATATATAGATTTGGCCCAAGGAGAAGAAGGATTTTGGATAAGTCTCTAGGTTAAACTAGCGACTGAAGCACAATTCTTATCATACGTTTTTCTCGAACCCATGCCACCTTTATCCTTGAGTGACAATATTCTAGTTAAACGTATGTATCTTTTTTCTTAATGTCATGAGTAGTACCCCAAATAAAATTTCTTTGTATTTTATCAGTGGTCTTTAAAAAAATTCCAGGGAGTAGAATATATTGCATGGTATGATTGTGAATGCTAAATTAAGGTAGAGTGGGTAAAGATGGTTCTCCTAGCAATGTTATGAAAATTCATTTTCCTGATAGTAAGTTTTTTCCCTCATATTATCAATGATGAATTGGTATTCTTTGGCCTTAAGTTTGTGATCTAGGATAGAAAAGCTAGAATATTTACCAAATGGGTTACTCAATTTAATATCAGGTACGAGGTAATCCAATTCCTTAAATCTTTTGGGATAATTTTGGAAGAAGACAATGTCTTTTTAAAATATTTTGGGAAGAAAATACATAAGTTTGACTTGACAAGTTTTGCTTGTCAACAATATAATTAAATGGTATTGATCATGAGTGAAATGATCAATACAAGGGGTATGGTGAAGGACATGAAGGCGTTCTTGAAGCTTTTAGGTATCATATAAATATCGAATTCTCCTGTGGTTATATTCGGTAATAGCGCCTATATTTCAAATATTTATCATTGACTAGTTCTCTATTATTTCAAAAGATTGTTGGTCTTCATTGTGTTAAGGTTAGGACTGAGACTTAATTCTCAAGGAGTTGTGGAACATGCATTGTTCACTTCATCACAAATTGAGAGATCTCTAAGAGTCTGTTTGGAAAGTCACCCTGTAATTGGAATTAGTGTAATTACTAGGGTAGTAATTACACAACCTAGTAATTACACAGTTGCATAATTACGATGACCTGTTTGTTTGTCATAGTGTAATTACAAGTTTACTATTTGGTTGTACAAGTATAATTATACAGTAAGATTAAATTTTGATTAAGTAATTATCAAAGCTTAAAAGTTAATATAATAAATATATATGCCTATAAATTTTTGTAAGTATAAATAATATTATATTTGGTATTTAAGATGTATATTTTTTCGTGAATATACATTAATTTAGTAATCATATTTATAACTAATATTGTACAAATAATTTTTTTTAAATTAATAATATTTAGTTTAGATACTTACAAATATAAAAAATATACGTTTTGTAAGAACATGGTGGAATTCATGGTTAATAAAATAAATTAATATGTACAAATATAATGTCATAACATTATTCAAATATTTGACAAAACTAATCTGTCAATTCTAACTAAAAAATGAACAATATGCAATGTGAGCCAATAGCCCAATACTACTAAAACAAGTATATTGAACCCATGAATATAACAAATTTTAAAATTAAAAAAAAGGGTTTAACATATGTCAAATTACATCATAATAATAGCAAGTTCTACTTCAACTTAATAGTAAAACATGATAAGTTTATAACCACATTCAACAAAGAAATTTCACTTTAATTGCATCACTCATTATATGCCAAGTTTGTTAATGACTCATTATTTCTAATATTATGAGGTATAATTTCAAAAAATAAAATAATAAAATAAATAAAAAATAAAAAATAAGCAATTCCTTGGAATCACAAGAAGTAAAGATAGAGAAATAAAAGATAGATAATGTACAAAGAAAAATATATTTTAAAATTTTAAAGAAATTAAAAAGTAAAAATAAAATTAAAAAAATCAAATAATAGAAATAAAAAGTTATAAAGAAAATAAATTAAAATAAAAACAAAAAGGAAAAAAACTAAAAAGTAACCTTGTAATTACATAGTGTAATTACCATCAATTCTCACCCCCCTTGAGAATTGAAGAGTTTAATTACACCTCTTCAATTACACACAATTCTATGCTGACCAAACAATTACTTGGCCAAACAAACATGCTAAACTGTGTAATTACCCAAATTCATTTTCGGCTTTCCAAACATGCTCTAAACTTCGAGTTAGTAATCTTAGTAGGGATGTCACGGTACCATTGCTTTGTCTAGTATTCCCTTTCTATAATCTCGTTTTCCCTCTCCAAATGCTTGTATTCTTCCACGTGCTTATCCACACATAATTGTCCGTTTTAAATGTGATGAACTCATTATTTTGAACCTAAATAATGAGATTACATAGATCTTGCTTTCTTTCGTACTTTTCCAAGAAGCCTTTTATGGCAATAGAATAAAGGTTTGATTACATTTAAAAATTTAGTTACCCAAATACTTGTCAGACAGAAGTCATAGAAGAAATTCAAGAAAACAAATTCTATTACAATAATCTAACAAAACTCAAATTTGAATATTTACCAAAAGAGAATTTTTTTTTAGACTAAAATAGATAAAAAATAATTTTTGGATCTAATTCAATCAAAAATTAACTCGTAAGTTTAATATTGTTTAAGACCATATAAGGAGACAATAGATCATTTCCTCTACCAATGTAGAACACTTAATACTCCTTCACACGCCCATAACGAATATCTACAACTCAAAAAACATAACTTGAGATCAAACACTAATTAGCAAAAATATAAGTATGTCTTATTCGAACAATTTGACTTTGGAGTTAACTCTGTCCAAAATAGCTCGTGACGTTAGATTGCTCAAGGCACAATAAAAAAAGAATACTTCATTTCCTCCACTAATACACTTAACAAAGACAGCAAAAACAAATTACTTCCTCCGTTTCAATTTATGTGAACCCATTTGATTGGACACGGAGTTTAAGAAAAGAAAGAAGACTTTTGATCTTGTGGTGTAAAATGAGGCACATTTATTTTGTGTGGCTATAAATCATTGCATAAAGGTAAATTGTTTCCAAATAAGGAAAGAGGTCATTCTTTTTGGCATAAACTAAAAAGGAAATAGGTTCACATAAATTGAAACGGAGGGAGTACTTTTTAAGCCAAATACCATTGTTCTTAGAAGCTTTTTAGTCTTTAGTAAACCCTTGACACTTTAAAATCTGGAATTCGACCAAAAAAAGGAACCTGGAAAGTAAGATGAAATTGCTGAAAGGTAAGAAATATCAACAGACTTCTTTTTTAATTTTTTAAAAAACGCCACCTTATTTTCCCCGAAAATCACAAAGTAGTGCAATTGTCGGTCATCCCCAAACCGCCGCCACGTGTCACCCTGCAACGTGTCAGCTTCTCATATGTCACCTCATAATCATTTTTTGTACAAACATTTCACAATAGCAAAGCTTCTGTAACAGCATAAACATGACTATTTTCCTTTTCCCTAATTTACCCTTTTATTTTCCCTAATTTCCAAACGTATCCCTTCCCCCATCGAAAACCCAACCAAACAACACTCTCGATCAGAACTCATCCTTCTTTCTAAACTCAGTTCTTCATTTAGTCCCACCCACCCCCTCACCCCTACCCACCCCTACTAGGGCAACTTTTTTTTTTCCATAGTTGATCGGACGGTCAGTCGTTATCCTCAAGCATGACCATGCTGAATCCTCAACCGTTGGATGTGAGTCTTCCCTACATTACTTCGTTGAATTTCACTGTTACTATCGATAGAAATGTCTATTTGTATGTTTTTTTCTTGGTCAAATTTGTTAATTGTTCGCATGTTCAAGTGATGCCAAAAGCTGTCTTGCATTGATTAGGTTTGTGATCAGCTAGGATTTTTGTTATGGTAAGGTAGGGTTTAGGGACTAAATTGTCTTTCATTGGTTTGTAAATTGAGTTGCGTTGTTGTGAATGGAGAAAAAAAAGTAGTGTTTTGATTCAAAGCACTGGGTTAGGGTTTTACTAGATCATGCTCCTGACTTGCTTTTATGTCTATTTGTTTTGCATTTATGATGCATGCGTCTTTTTTATTTTTGGATGGGTTATATGTACTGAAAATGTAAATTTATCTTACACTATCAGCATAGTTTAACCTGTTATAGCATGTAATTTACTATTTAGTCTAGGTTATTAATCAGTGCTTATTAAATAGAGTTACCTGCAACTTATTAAATAGAGTTACCTGCAACTGATAGACATAGTTAACCCGGTACTTATGCTGGTGGGAGGTAACAGGTATACTGTGGAATTAGTCGAGGTGCGTACAAGCTGGCACGTACACCACGGTTATAAAAAAAGAAATAGAGTTACCATATTTAGTCATTGACTAATTCACTAGGTAATCCTCAATAAATGCTTACTTGGATTGGGGGACAGGGGCAATGTAGTGTGGTAATGACGGGTTTAATCGAAACCATAACTTTCGACGCGGAGTAAAAATGTATATGTAAAAACTTGTTAAAATTGCAAAATTAGTAGATATGAACCCATAACTATAAAAATATAATGGGTTATATGTTAAAACCTTAAAAGTTGAACCCATATAGTTTATATCCTGGATCCGCCTCTGTTGGGGCAGATTGGTTCACACTGGTGCATGTCTCTTTTATTTTAGTTTTAATAAAAGTGCGTAGCGCATCTTGCGCGCTCCTCAATTAATCACTTGGAAATCTGCTATAGCCCACAAGTTGGTCCCTGATAGACCTGCCCTGCTTAGATTGGGGCAGATGAGCTCACAGTGTTGCATCTGGTTTTTATTTTATTTGATAATGTTGTTGCGGCAAGTTTTTCCATGTCTTGAATAATCCACTGGCAACCTGATAGCGCCTACAAGCATATGTGTCAGGTGAACCTGTCCGACAAGGTTGGTACGGATGGGCTCACATGGGTGCAAGCGTCTTTGTTTAGCAGTCTCTGAAATCACTCTTTTTTTTGGGAATAATTCAGCAGCAGGAAGAAGAGGAGATGCTTGTGCCACATTCTGACTTAGTTGAAGGTCCTCAGCCCTTAGTTGAAGGGCCTCAGCCCATGGAAGGTTGTTCCTCTTTTAACTGTTGCTATTTGAGTTCCTTTTCTGTTTTAGAGAAGTTTAGGTTGGTAATTGATCAGTCTTATGCTTGTCTTGGATCTTGTTGTAACATTTTGATGTGATCATATGGTGAATTTGATTAATAGTGGCACCTGCTGAGAATGCTAGTACGGGGGAGAGCCAAGCCGTGGATGAGCCACAGGCATCCCGGTTTACCTGGACAATTGACAATTTCTCTCGGTTATCTGTGAAGAAGCTATATTCTGAGGCTTTTGTTGTTGGTAGCTATAAATGGTAAGTGGCATTTATTGCCTAAATTGGTGGTTAACTTTAATATTTTTTTTAGATTGGGTTATAATTGGCCTATGGCTGGCATTGGTTTGTAGGCGAGTGCTTATATTTCCAAAAGGAAACAACGTGGATTGTTTGTCAATGTATTTAGATGTGGCAGATTCATCTACATTGCCATATGGGTGGAACAGATATGCCCAGTTCAGCTTAGCTGTTGTAAATCAAATAAACCCCAAATATTCAGTGAAAAAAGGTACTTTCTTGTCCTGTTTCGGTGCACCTAAAGCTTATCCAAATTTCATCCGTATGATTTGGATGTCAGATTTTATTTTTTCCTTCATTGCCTTTTCACGTGTCTTGGAATATTCTCATTTCTCCCTCCGTCGAAGTACACTTAATGAAACTTCCTTTAGGGAAAAAAAGTAGTGTCTTACCTTTCCTGACGTTGACTCATCCTTTGCGTGTATTTTTGTTTGTAAATTGTATGCCTATTTTGATTTTTTCTTTTCCATCACCTTACCTTTCTTAGTGTCGTAAAAATCATCGTCTTTTCATTTTAAAGTTTTTGCTTAAGAACGTGCAGACTTATGGCTCATAATAAAAGCTTCACCATCTTTTTTGTCTGTTAAGGGTTTCATACCAATCTATCATGTGAATATTTGTTTCGCCCTTTTGATCTTTACATTTTAAATTCCACCGTATGGTAGTAACCATTTCTTCTGGAAATGTGTCATTTCAAGAATGCATATACTGTGGTTGCACCTTGGCTCAATCTTACAGGATAATGAATATAGAGGATTTATATCGCCCACCGCAGCTAACTTGGAATTGAGCGGAGTCTGATTGAATAAGTAAAGTTAGAGACTTTATTTATTGTCCCACCGAAGGTGTGTCCACCTTCGTTTCAATCTTTTAACCTTTTTTTTGATAAGGTAAATTGTATCAATCAAAAGGGAGAAAACTCCTGTATACAAGAATTCAATCTTTTAACCTATGAGTCAAAAACCTGCAAAATCAGAAACAGCCAATCAGCCGTACAAATTATCTCATCAGAATTGGCTGGCGTAATCAGATCATTAAATATTATCAGGTCATCTCCACTTTTGGAGTTCGTTCTTTTTTCCTGTCAAAAGCAGTTCATAACGAAACACACGCTGAGCAGAATGTGAAGTCCTGCATTTCGTGAATTTTAGTTTTCTTCTTCTGTTTACGTTGCTCTTTTTGTGTGGAGTGGGTAAACCCTAGCTGTAATAAATTAAATGCTAAAAAAGCTTCAGACTAATAATGGACGCAAGATGTAAAAAGAAATGGAAGTCTATTTGAACCTTTTCCTGCCACACAAGGATACCATATGTCTGTCCTTTTTTTTTTTGGGTTTGGGGGGAGGGGGATGAGTAATCTTTTTTTAAAAAGAAAAATGCTTGCACTAAACCAGTGCGGCAAGTTTCTTTTTTATAGGGTTGACGATATCTTCTTCATTTGCTGAATTAATGCTTAACTACAATTGGAAAAGGATTCTTGTATATCTCTCAGCACCATCTTGGTTTGATAATAATAAATGAAATTTAATTTATTCGTAAAAGGATGGTCAAACAGCCAAGCAAAAGAATAGTATACTGAGATAAGACGGAAGAGAGACATTATTTGAATGTCTCTGTCCAATCTGTGACAAAGGTATGGTAAATCTTTACCTATTTATTGCAATAAACATATGGAAAATTTATTTGAACCTATTGAATAGGACAAAAATTGGCAACTTCATTACTCCTGGCTGCTCCAAATTCCTGAATGAGGCTTCCTAAACTGTTTTTACGCTTGCTGTTAATAGTCTAGGAATTAGGAAACTTATCCCAGAAAGACAAAATCATAACAACAACTACACCTCAGTCCCAAACAAGTTAGGGTCGGCGAAAAGGGGAAACCAAATACAACAATAACGACAACATACCCAGTGTATTGGATTAGTGATCTGCAAGTTTGTTAGAAGATTGACTTGATTGTGAGATACAGAACTGAATGGCTCTCAGGGAGCCTGAGATGCCAATTAGTGATGAATAATATGTGTTTGTCTCATCCTGGCATGGATTTGAATTGTTTTTTTGTTGCAGAGACGCAGCACCAGTTTAACCAAAGAGAGAGTGACTGGGGCTTCACATCTTTCATGCTTCTAAGTGATCTTTATGACCCCAATAAGGGATATCTTGTAAATGATAAAGTTGTTATTGAAGCCGATGTTGCTGTACGAAAGGTCATTGATTACTGGACATATGACTCTAAGAAGGAGACAGGATATGTTGGGCTTAAGAATCAGGGAGCTACTTGTTACATGAACTCTCTCCTACAAACCTTGTACCATATCCCCTACTTTAGAAAGGTTAGCATGCGTTCTAGTTTTTTACGATGCACGTTTTTTAGAAAGTATATTTGTTTTATTTGTTCTAGAATGCAATATCCTCATTTTGGGTTGTTGGTCCCCCAGGCTGTGTATCACATGCCAACTACAGAGAATGACATGCCATCGGGGAGCATCCCGTTGGCTCTGCAAAGTTTGTTTTATAAGCTCCAATATAGTGATACCAGTGTGGCGACGAAAGAATTGACAAAATCTTTTGGATGGGACACTTATGATTCATTCATGCAGCATGATGTGCAAGAACTAAACAGAGTGTTGTGTGAAAAGCTTGAAGACAAGATGAAGGTATGATTACAAATGGCTAATTGCAAATTTTGAAGATCTTATTGGATCTTCTAATGATGTTTTTGTTCAGGGTACGGTTGTGGAAGGGACAATTCAAAAGTTATTTGAGGGGCACCATATGAATTACATAGAATGTATCAATGTGGACTTCAAATCAACGAGAAAAGAGTCATTTTATGGTATCTGCTTATCCTCAGGTTTGGCCCTTGAATCCTTAATGCCTGCTCATGGACTTATTTTTTTAATAAACTTCTGCAGATCTTCAACTCGACGTTAAAGGCTGTCGCGATGTTTATGCCTCTTTTGACAAATATGTTGAAGTTGAACGTCTAGAAGGCGATAATAAGTACCATGCTGAAGAACATGGTTTGCAGGTTCAACACTCTTATCAATGAACAATAAATTGATGGGCCTTTGTTGTGGTTACATGTCCTCATTTATAACAACAAAGAATCAGAAAGTTTTCAATTATTTTTATGCTCCGTATAGAAACTGAAAAAAGATCTGCTTATCAGAATCATTTTTTTATAGCCGTTGCACGCACCTTGACTCATTCCTGGGTACCTGCTACCTCCCACACCAGCATAGGAACCTCTGTCCACCAAGGCTTGGACAGATGGAAAAAAATCACCTAATTTTTTTTGCCTCTGCTGATCATTTGTAATGTTTCCACAACAATGGAAATAAGAAGCTTGAAATTGGATAGTGCGAGTCCAAATTGGTTAGAATCGGAGCTTGGGATTCACTAGCATCTCTCTAAAACATTAGACCATCCATATTCTTGTGAAAATGCAACAAGAATATTTATCTTCTTAACTGAATATTTTTTTTTCTCTCAGAAGGTCCATCCACATGATGGAGATATCTTCTTAACTGAATAGGCATATAATTTGGAGCCTAATTCAGCCTTTCTGTTTTTCCGCTACCTATGTTTTTCAGGGCGGACGGTGTTGGTAGTTCCCTGATGTGAATTAAAACTTCCAAATAGATGATAGTAGCAGGTACCACTAAGGGGGACCTAATGGATGAATCAAACCTCTTATTTGGATTTGTATTTTGCGGGGTCTTGGGGCTAGATTGGTGCTAAGAATGCCATTATGCAGGAAGTCGGAAGACACATGAAATACCCTACCAGCATGTTGAATTTAAAGAACTTGCTACTTGAACTCATAAAGCTAAATAGTAGAGAATGTCACAAAGGACTTCCTTAGACCAGCAACTGACTATTTGTTGCCTTTTTTTTCCTTCTGTTGTGAATATGGAGCGCTGTGTTGATTTCAGGATGCAAAAAAAGGTGTACTATTTATTGACTTCCCTCCAGTTCTCCAGCTTCAGTTGAAAAGATTTGAATATGATTTCATGCGAGATACAATGGTTAAGGTTAGTACTAGTTTCTTCTTTCTCAGCTTGCTATATGATTTGATCTGTAATATTAGGTTTTGGGTTGATTCATAATTTCTCTTTCTAAAATGGCGTTATTTCCCGTATTCGGTTCAAGCAAATACGTTTGGCAAATGAAATAGAGTATACCTTTTGTCACTGCTGGCTCACATAGCTTTTTGGATTGTTCCATGGTTCCCTTCCTAGAGTGAGTGTTATTTGCTGTTTGCGGGTCCGAACATTTATGGTCGGCAAAAGAAGTGTATTACTTCAATATCCTACTACCTTATCCTAAATAATGCGGCAATGAAAAGAAACTTGAAAGTGAGCCTGTTAAAACAAACTAGAATAAAGGAAAAGCCCAAGGTCGAAAATTTGTGATCATCATTTTCTAGAAGCGCAAGACCATATAGTATTTTCTTTAAAGGAGCTATTTGGTAGTTGGAATATTTTCAGTGGAAGGTTTTCCAATTTTTATGAACTTGTTTGTTGAATGTGGGCAGAATTTGTCTTTTTTAACAGAATCTTTACCATCAGAGAAAAGAAACAGTGGGGCATGATTTATTCTTCACTGCGACTCCTCTGCCACTATCAGATAATACGGTCGAATTGTCTCCTAGAAAATGGTCCTGATACTGATTATTAACTTTGTTACCAACCACAACCATCATGACCCCAAATCTTCCGTTGTCCTAGTATCAGATGCTGCAAATGTTTGTCTATTTAATCTGAACATCAGAAAATGATTAACTGTAGTTTTAATCGTTTAACGCTCTCTTACAAGAAATATATTCCTTGAAATGAAGTTTACATGTTCTTCTAATATATTATTTATAGTATTCAATTCCATATTGTAGTGTCCAGATGCTCACGTGTTACAATCTTTGCTTCTTTGTTGCAGATAAATGACCGTTATGAATTTCCTCTAGAACTTGACCTTGATAGGGAGAATGGAAAATATCTGTCTCCTGATGCAGATAGGAGCGTCCGGAATCTTTACACACTTCATAGGTAAGTTTAACTCTCTTTTCTGTGTATGTGCGGACAAACACACTAGCACGCAATTGCGAAGACTTTTTGTTTTGACCTCTTTGCCTAATCAGTTGGGTATGAAATAAGTCGTCTTTTTTCTTTTTTTGATAAGTAAAGGTATTTTATTCACATTAAATTAAAAGGTAAGTTGGTGCAACGTAAGCCTTTCGATTACATCTTTAAGATACAGGACAAATCATCATTGCTTTCTGATTAATTTGCATCCTTTTAATTATACGAGAATCGAACAAGTTTGTCAAATATATGTGCTTTAAGCTATGCATTGCTCTTACCTCCCTCAAAGCATCTCCTGTTTCTTTCTGTCTATATATACCACATGATGCATAGTTAAGCGGTATCCCAAAACTTCCTTACTTCTTTATGGACTTTCAACCTCTCAATGGGGAAAGACATTCACGATTGATATCGACCTTACTCATTCTATTCCAAAAAGAACAGAGAACACATTCGACACCTCTTTTGCTACCTCACTTTGCATAAGGTTATTCACCAACCTTTTACCTTTTTCAAGCTCACTTCCATTACTTGACATAAGCAAGGTGTAGGAAACTTTACTGTGAAGCTGCTGCATTTCCCCCCTACTCGGTATCCTGGTCCAAAATACCCTTGTTACACGGAGCAAAACTGACTTACTACTGCTAATTCCCAGTCCTCAATCCCAACTATGACTTTGCTCTGGTTGTCCCATAATCTAGTTGGCTAGGACTGTGAACTCAACTATGCTTTATACACATCTATTTTTTCTGATGTATTTCTTTTGCTCTTTATAAACCATATGTACCACGAAAACCTTTTTGTAGTTACTGAGATTCTTTTTTCACACTTTTTTAGTTTTATACTCTTATATACTCGTTTCATTCTCTTATGTTGTATTTGCTTAAGATTTTACAATGAATTGGTATGTCACTATTCTTTGTGCTGTTTCCTTTTGTTCATTAGTGATATGATATGCCGAACCATTGGCTAGCCTAGATGCTTAGCATTATCTTTTATCTTTATGCTAAGAGTATCGCTTTGCCCTTTTCTTAATGCAGTGTGTTGGTTCATAGTGGTGGTGTGCACGGTGGACACTATTATGCTTTCATCAGGCCAACACTATCGGATCAATGGTATGCACTGTATCTGTAAAATATTTTCTTCCTCTGTCTCTTTCTTCTAATAATCCAATATGCTCACGAACACGCGCCCGAACACCGAACACCCACTGATGTACCTATCTCCTACACTTCGTGTTCACACATGCTTGTATGTGTGATGTATATAAACATGTACTTCAAGCATGTTGAGACTGGCAAAGAATCTAAATATACTTGGATTTTGTTAGCTTCAATTTTTGGAGTTCTCTTTGTAATGTTCTACATCAGGTCTCTGTTGTCATCTTTCTCTTTGTTGTTTTTTTTTTGGGTGGGGTGGGGGGATCGGCGCTTGTATGCGCTTGTATCTACATTATATAATTTCCCCGTAGGATCACAGAGCAGTAACAAAAAAATTCTGTATCTATCATATGTCATTCAGATAAACTGAAAAGTTAATCTTTGCGATTGGGCTCTGATTGGATGTGATTATTTGGTTCTATGCTAGGTATAAGTTTGATGATGAACGGGTGACAAAAGAAGACTTGAAGAGGGCTCTAGAGGAACAATATGGTGGAGAGGAGGAGGTATATGTCGCTAATAGCAGGTCTAAATTGTGTCTTGTTATGTCATGCTTTGATTTGGACTTACTTTTGCTTTAACAGTTGCCGCAGACAAATCCTGGCTTCAATAACACTCCCTTTAAGTTTACAAAATACTCCAACGCATACATGCTTGTTTATATACGTGAGAGTGACAAGGATAAAATAATTTGTGATGTCGGTGAGAAAGACATTGCGGAACACCTAAGGGTATGTTTTCAAAATTTCTCCAGTCAAGAAATAGATTGTGCACCTGTTACTCAGCTTGCCCGTGATAAATTCTATTTTTTTGTTTCATTTCAGATAAGGTTGAAGAAAGAACAAGAAGAGAAGGAGGACAAGAGAAGATACAAAGCGCAGGCCCACCTTTATACAATTATCAAGGTAATTTTCAAATGGATGTGTCAGATAATAAGTTTTCTCCTTGAATAAGTTGTGTTGATCGACTCGTGTGTGTATGTATGTATGTAGGTTGCACGTGATGAGGATCTTAGGGAGCAGATAGGGAAAGAGATATATTTTGATCTTGTTGATCATGACAAAGTTCGTAGCTTTCGAATTCAGAAACAGATGCCTTTTAACCTTTTCAAGGTACTATTCACTTTCTATAATTATTGTTGCTTAGTTTAGACCTATGTTGGTAGGTTTTTCTAAAATGCCGTCTCGTGTGTGTTGGATCCTCCAAAAGCTATGCATTTTTGAGGATTCGACACGAGTGCGCTGAGATCTTTGGAGGATCCGAGTAACATAGGTTTGGACTCAGTAGCACATCACTTCCCAATAACTTTAGTCGTGTGGACCTCTTTGTTTCTGTTGTTTGATCCTTGTTAATAACCTTTGTTCAATAAAACAAGGATGGAAATGTTATCTGTGGAATTGAATCAGGAGGCAGAGTTTTTTTCTCAAGGATGACCTTTTTGGTCTTCTAATTTCTGTATGTGGTGCCTGTTCATATCTTTGGCATGTTTATGTGGTAGTTCTATTTCGTGGATATTCGTGCTTGTGTTTGACCAAGCTACCCGTTGCTACAGGAGGAAGTTGCAAAAGAATTGGGTATCCCAGTTCAATTCCAGCGTTTCTGGATTTGGGCGAAGCGGCAAAATCACACTTATCGGCCCAATCGCCCATTAACTCCGCAGGAGGAACTACAAACTGTGAGTCCTTTTATCTTTCTCATACCCATTCTGAGTTTTTTGCAATTTGTTATGGCAGTATTTATCTATTCCAGGAAATAATACATGTTCATAGTTTCAATCATGTTTTTGCATTGGTAATGTTTGGGCATAATTTCTGAGTCTGTTGGATTCAAGCCTCTGCTGTTGAGGGCATGGAGAACTTTTTTGTTAACTTCATCTAAGCTAGAAGGTGGTTTTTTTTCTTTTTAGAATCAGTGTGCACCGTAAGGATATGATAATTTGTTGCAGTCTTGTGTTTCATTCTTTGGAAAAGATAGTTAAGTAGAATAAGTTTGTGGATATCTATTATCTCTTCTTGGGTGGTGTAGGGTTTTCATGTTTTTGAATTTCAAACTTTTTAAAAAATTGGTCTACAAAAAGAACATAGCACAGCATTCAGAAATGGAAGGATTCGGTGTTGTGGTTGAAGAAAAGTAGATCTGGTGTACCAAGAAGAAAACATACTTGATTGTCATAGTTAATTTAGAAGTAAGGCCATAGTGATCGTTATCAAATTCTAAGGCCATATAATGACTACGGAAAGCTTATGCTTCTTCTTTCTTGGTAATTCCTCTCCTCGTTGTAAAGAAGTAGGGGAAGAGTGGGCTGACTGAATAGATTATAAGCAAGATTCAGCACTGGGCGTTATTCTCCATCGTCATAAAGAAAAACATGTGAGTCCTCCTCTGAGAACTCCACTACCATTCTCACTGAATTAAAAATATCCATGAAGGAGAAATATTCAATTCTATTACCGGGAAATCAAATGGTGGAGGATTCATAAGGAAACTTGCTTTAGTATTCAGTTTCTCCAAGCAGAGCTTCTTGTTTGATTCGTTTCTGATCCTTGCGAAGAATTTATACGGTAGGCGTTGGAATACTATTTTTCCAAGTTTATTCATCCAAGTAAAATTATTCTTAGTTTAGGTTATTTAAGTTGCTCCGACACAGTAGTTTAGGTGCCGCACCCGTGACGACACGACACTAGTATGGGTGTGGGATCCGTGCCGGATCTGGTCGAACAATATTGGGTACTTTGACCACAACAGACAAAAATTCGAGACAAGATACAGTTTGATTCCTGAAATCAAAACTAGGGTAAATTTGAAGAAAATAACATACCTTATCTAGGAAATCAATCCTTTACGTACCTGCAACCTGAGAATAAAAAAGAAATCCACACTTTACAAGCTATCCATAAGTATTTCTCAAATTTTCTTATAACTTGGAGATATTTTCATATTTTTATTTTGTTAGATAGCTACGTTAAATAGTCATAGTCCTATATGTAGTAGGAGTAGAATATGTCCTAGTCTCATATGTAGTTGGAGTAAAATATGTATTATATATAGGGCTCATTGTATCATTGTTAATAATAGATTTTTCTCCTGTTCATTCTCACATAGTATCAGAGCTTCAGTCAGAAAATTATCGTTGTGCAACATTCCAGCGACATCTAGGAAGAAAGATCTCATCGCCGTGTAATTTTCCGACAATTTCGTCTCGTTCCTAGGGTTCATCACCGATACAGTGGTACGGTGCATACACCAGTACTACCATCAGATCCGAAACTCTTGTATGACCAAACCCCAGAAATTACAGTCCCATCTGAAGAGAAAAGTAGTCACCGTGCGCCTTTCCGATTGACGACACAACATTGATTTGCATTATCTCCTCATCGGTAAGTGTTGTGCGAAAACCAACACTACCATCTTATTTGGAAAAGTAACTTTTCCGACGCGTGTGAGCCATTCCGACCACTTTTTGACAAAACTTCTTCAGGACAATTTACTCGTCCAGTGATTCTGAGCCTACCCATATAAATTACATCAAACTTTGACAACTTTCCTTTTTTTTTTTCCGGCGAGAACAATTCCCTTTTTTCGGCGTGAACATTGATTTCTCGGCGTGAAAGTTTCTGTTTTCTGGTGGTGTTTTAAAACCTATTTTGTAGTGTGGAATTCGGCTTGGCCTCGCTATTTCAAAATTTTCCGGCGACCTTTCGACCAATTTCTGTTTATGAGCAACCACTTGGTTTTGTTGCTCGGGGGAGTCTAGTGGCCTTGCATGTCGAATGATCAGCTTGCAGATATTTTCACCAAGTCACTCAGGTCCTTTGTTTTTGTTTTTGTTTTTGTTTTTTCTTTTCTTGCTCCTGCGCCGAGGGTCTATTGGAAACAGCCCCTCTGCCCTATCGGGTAGGGGTAAGGCCTGCGTACATATTACCCTCCCCAGACCCCACCCTGTGGGACTATACTGGGTAGTTGTTGTTGTTGTAACAAGCTCGGTACATATGATTTATATACATCGGCTTGAGGGGAGTTAGATAGTTATATCTAACTACTCCTAGTCCTATATGTAGGAGTAGAATGTGTCCTAGTCTCATATGTAGTTGGAGTAGAATATGTGTTATATATAGGGCTCATTGTATCATTGTTAATAATTGATTTTTCTCCTGTGCGAACAAACAAACAGACAACAACAACAACAACCCAGTAATAATTCCATTAGTGAACAACAACAACCCAGTAATAATCCCACTAGTGGGGTCTGGGGAGGGTAGAGTGTACGCAGACCTTACCCCTACCCATGAGGGTAGAGAGACTGTTTCCGGGAGACCCTCGGCTCATATTTTATGATAAATGGACCTTGGGCCTAACTCAACCCCAGAAGCTAGCTTATGAGGTGAGGATTGCCCAAGGCCATAGGAGGAGACCAAGGACCTCAAATCTCACCGATGTGGGACAACTCAGCACTCCCCCCACGCCCAGGTCTGCAAACTGGAGCATGGACAACATAAATGGGGGCTCAACATCGGCAACAATAATTGGGATGAGCTTGGCTCTGATACCATGATAAATGGACCTTGGACCTAACTCAACCCCAAAAGCTAGCATATGAGGTGAGGATTGCCCAAAATCATATAAGGAGACCAAAGACCGCAAATCCCACCGATGTAGGACAACCCAACATTTTTAGCTGGATCCCTGCACTCGTATCCGTATTAGGATCCGTATCCCCGAATCTTAGAATTTACATCTCGAAGGATCCAACCTCAAGATCCGCACCCGTGTCGGATACCTCCACCCGTGTCCGAGCAACTTAGTAGGTTATACAATGGCATTTCGTTTGTTGTGTAGTTATCTCTTATCCTGTCAAACTAATTAAGAAATCAGGGACATGCAAAATGTTGGTTTCTTAAAATGTTTGCACTAACTAATGGATTATCTATCTTTACAAAGTTTTGATTGCCAACAACTGAATGTCTTAGCCTTATGATTCTAGAATTGTATAGTTGTACCTTTACATGTTGTTTTACTGCATACATTCTCTTCTGCCTATCCAACAAAAAGACTTTGCCTTGTTTTGCTTCTATGATTCTTCATAATAATTTCCATAATTCCAGGTTTTTTAGCTTTTCTTAAACGATGTATACTGTTGTTTGAAGACAACTATCTGTATGTGCAGGTTGGTCAGTTAAGGGAAGTTTCCAACAAGACCAACAATGCCGAGTTAAAATTATTTTTGGAAGTGGACCTTGGCCTGGTACCTTTAAATGCCTTGGATTACTTTTCTTTATTGACATTTTACTGTACTTTACCTTTTAACTCGTGGAATATTTCAGGATCTCGTTCCTAGTCCTCCACCTGACAAAAGTAAAGATGATATACTCCTTTTCTTTAAGCTTTATGATCCTGAGAAAGAAGAGCTTCAGTAAGTCATTTGCTCTTAAAGGAACCTCATGTTAGAAATATTTTTGGCATGTGACAAGGTCTTTTTTTTTTTTTAATTATGAAGATTTTTGTGACAAGGTGTAATGACAAGTTTTATCCCCTTTTTGCATTTCCAGATATGTTGGTAGGCTTTTTGTGAAGAGTACTAGTAAGCCAATTGAAATACTTCCAAAACTGAATGAATTGGCTGGATTTGCTCCTGACCAAGAAATTGACCTTTTTGAGGTGTGTTACTGTTGCCTTCTCTCTGTTATTGATACAGTTATCGATCTTATTGACGTGGCATGAGAATTTGTCTTTTTACTTTACAGGAAATAAAATTTGAACCTTCTGTCATGTGTGAAAGACTAGACAAAAAGGCTTCATTTCGATCTAGCCAGGTTTTTGTCTTCTGTTTTCCCCACCCAGTTGCTGAAAGCTCATGTCTTCTCAGATGTAGATTTTCTTTGCTGACTGACTTAATTTTTATAGATTGAAGATGGTGACATTATATGCTTTCAAAAGAAAGCTTCTCCTGAAGTTGAAGAACAACTCCGATTTCCGGATGTTCCTTCATATCTGGAATATGTAAAAAATCGCCAGGTGAATCCCGATACTGCTCCAGTTTTTGCTAAGCTGTTGATGCTCTTTATGTTGATGTTAATTCTTATCCCTTATTTTTTGGGTTTATGGTCCTCTATGGTGGTGCCAAAGAAAATAAGTTTCAAAACTCCCCTGGGTTTTTGCCTTGATTAGTTGCATTATTTTTGTTACTGTATATGTGACTGTGACATCTTTCTCGCCTTATTTATGTTTTATGCTTGCGTACACCGTACAACTGGCTCTTGATGTTTTTCTTTCTCCATTTTTGATTCCTTAAATCTGAGTTTGTTGTTTACAGATTGTTCACTTTCGAGCACTGGAGAAACCGAAGGAGGATGATTTCTGTCTGGAGTTGTAAGTTTATTTGGTATCTTATCTTTCGATTTATTGCAAAGCATTTGCTTACATCTATAACTATTTGTTTTTGTAAAATTACAGAGCGAAAAGTGATACATATGATGATGTAGTGGAGAGAGTGGCGCATCGGCTTGGTGTGGATGATCCCTCCAAAATTAGGCTTACTCCACACAACTGCTACTCTCAGCAACCCAAGCCTAACCCCATCAAATATCGGTCCGTGGATCATTTGGTAGACATGCTAATCCATTACAATCAGGTTTGTTGACATGAACTGACTTTATCTTGGGAGCACATGGTGGCGTTTAACGCTTTACTCATCATAGCAGTAGACGGTGGTATACTATTTTGGTAGGATCTAATGTACCAATGGACTAACCACATCTCATTTTTTTGGGTGGGTGATAGATTTCTGATATTCTTTATTACGAAGTTCTGGACATTCCTCTGCCAGAATTACAATGTCTGAAGACCCTCAAAGTTGCTTTTCATCATTCTACGAAGGATGAGGTGTGTCTGGTATGGCAAAATCATTTGAATCAAATCAAATTATTACTTCTCCTCATTACATTTTTTTTCATTGCTTTCAGGTTGAAATTTTGAATGTAAGATTGCCTAAGCAGAGTACCGTGGGGGATGTTCTTAATGAAATAAAATCAAAGGTATAGATAGGTGTAGCAACTTGAATTGCAATATTGAGTCTATGATAGGAAGAAAGCAATTTCTGCACCCAGCAGGAAAAAAGCAGTTTCCTAATGTCGTAGATTTCTTATGTCTAGATGATTATGTATTTTAGGTACTTCATTCATTGCTGAATGTCGTTCAATGGATTCAGGTTCTGTGGAGAACATGTACGAAAAGGATACAGTCTTGTCTAACTCGTGTTATTTATTTACCTTAATAATTGAAGAGTTGAACAGTCAACCTATCCCAACTTGTTTGGGATCGAGGCATAGTATTAGTAATAATTGAAGAGTTGGTATTTGCATTCATTTCCTACACTACGCCAGTGTGTGTTTTTCTGCTACTTTGGTTAATACCTTTTCCCTCCATCAGATTGTCATATTTCGGTTCTCAAGGGTCAGATTGACAGTTCTTTTATGCTAGATTGGCAATGATCAAATTGTCTTTTGAAAATAATATTTAGAGATTTAGAAGTGACATGAGAAGTACAAGTTAGCAACTTTTGCTTTTCAATTTGTTTGACCATAATTGAGTATGTGAAAGTTCACTATTTTTGACATGTGGGGGTTGGAAATCTTTTTGTGAACTTGTTTTACTTTGGAAGATGGCAATCTTTCTTTTTTTCAGGCGAGGGGAGTACTCTCTTTCCCATCAGATTATCTTATTTAAAACCATTAATAAAGGATTTGTAGTGAATGTGCACCCTAATGTTTTTCATCAGTGTATATATTATGAAGAAAATCTTTCTACATGCATTTTTTTGAGGACATTTGCCTCCGTGTCTTCTCCCTGCATCCTATCTACAAAGGAAAAAGGAAAAGATCATCCGGAGCTTGACTGGCAATACGAGATTTAGATCTGTCGTCGTCATTTATATTGTGCAACCAATATTATATGTCTAATGGTGCCTTCGGTTTAATGATGGCTTCTGTCTCTGTTTAATGATGGCTTCTGTTTCTGCTATGAGAATATAACTACTGGCATATGGTTGCTGCAACAGGTAGAGTTGTCCCATCCAAATGCAGAGCTTAGATTACTCGAAGTCTTCTATCACAAGATTTATAAGGTGAGTAGTCCTAATAAGTTCAATACTTTTATCTTTTATTATGTTTGTGCTGACATTTTAGTTTGATAGCTAAATGGCCTTTCAAGACTAGCACTGCTAGCTTAAATGTTCTTTTGTCTGTCTATCTAATGCGTGCTTTCGTTATTGCTAATCTGCCAGATCTTTCCGCTCACTGAAAAGATTGAGAATATAAATGACCAGTACTGGACATTGCGGGCAGAGGAGGTTAGTTCTCTAGGTGTTGTCTGGCTGGTTTCTTCTTTCTTCTCTCTTTGTCATCTCCTTTTGGTCTTTTTACCTCTTTTTTTCAACAACAAAATTAAAAAAACTGGTGAGGTTTTGAAAGTTTAAGCAGAGATTTGAATAAATATTCCATCCTTCCCCACCCTCTTTCAAAATGGAGAATCTAGGGTCTGGGTTTTAATCTGATTGCTATGTTTGCTGCGTCAGCTTTAATTGTTAGGCCTTCTGTTCCACCGACCTCTGCTTTAGACAGTTCAATCTGGGCAATTAATGATGATATTTATGGCATAAGTTAGTCTTGTCTACTTGCTTATTACTGCATCTATTTTATTTTAATTTTTTTTTTTTGCAGATACCAGAGGAGGAGAAAAATCTTGGTCCCCATGATCGTCTAATTCATGTTTACCATTTCACGAAAGAGACTCCACAAAATCAAATGGTATTACATATTGGCTTGATTGATGTTACTGATACACTGCTGCATCTGATGTTACTAAGATGTTACTGATACACTGCTGCATCTGATGTTGAAATTAGTAACTGGATTTGTTTTCTACAGCAAGTGCAGAATTTTGGAGAACCTTTCTTTCTGGTCATCCATGAAGGTGAAACTTTAGCGGAGATTAAAGTGCGCATTCAAAAGAAATTGCAGGTTCCAGATGAGGAGTTTTCTAAGGTACAGTGTGTGAGCACAAAGCTTTTGCTGCAGATGGAATATGCTTGCATACTTATAGCATGGTGGTTTAATTTTTGAAAGCCCTATGACTGACTTGGGGGTTGACTCTGTACTCTTTTGATGGCTAGTGGAAATTTGCATTTTTATCATTGGGGCGCCCGGAATACCTTCAGGATTCGGACATTGTATCCAGCCGCTTTCAGGTAGTGTATTGATGTTATCTTGTATTTTCTTCCTCCCCTTGGATTTCATTGTCAACTTCCGTATAAGTATTTGGGTCAGCTTTGTGTTTTCTTTGTTTCCAATTCTGTCCATGCTGAAAATGCTTATATTTCTGTTGCAGAGGAGAGATGTTTATGGCGCTTGGGAGCAGTACCTTGGATTGGAGCATGCAGATAATACATCTAAGAGGCCATATGTTAGTCAGGTAAATTCTCTAGGTCTTATGGCTTCTGCATAACTTCAAGATACTAGGAGTTACCTTTTGGTTATCGGATTAAACATGCGAGTAACTCAATTGTACAATCCAAATTTTGGCTCCTCTTAAAGGGCTGTTAACTCTTATAGTTATTGATCTAAGCAGAACATATTCTTTTGTTAGCCAATATATATATATATATATGTATATTCCCCTCTTATACAAATCTTTTACTTGGGCTAATGAAATAGGCACATACAGTTTGACAAATGTCACAAATCTCTCTTTGAAAATAGCCCGTAAAAAGTTACTGGTTGAAACAATTTTTTTTGAGAATGTACTGGTTGAAACAATTTAAGTCTCCCATTGTAGCACATTTAATAAATTATATATGTAAGGAAGCTGAATGGAAATCATTGAGATGTCTTTCTTGTTCTGAACTTTTTTCTTCTGGATAAGTTCATCGTTCCGATTTATACGGAAATATGGAATGTCAATAGAAAAAGAGAATGAGGGTTTTTGAAGTGGGAAAAACAAATATAGCAACTTCTCTTGTTATCCAAACACCCTAAAGCATTATACAGTAATGCAGTTGTTTCTCATTATTTGTATAGCCAGGCGTATTCTTATGGTTTACCCAAAGTTGTGCCACATGTTGCCTGGGTGTGCAGAGGGTGTTAAAGTATCTTACATTGGTTGAGCAAATGAGATGTTCTCTTTTTATATGGTTTTACGCAATCCTCGCCTCATGAGCTAGTTCTAGGGTTGAGTGAGGCCCGGGATCCATTTTCTTGGTATTAGAACCCAAACTTTGGTGCGCTCGTTTTCACAATCGCATGCTCTCTCTTCATCTTCTATTGCGCTGGGCTTCTCTCTCTTAGGTCAGCCTATGAAGCTACTATGGGCGCCTCTCTTTCTGTCTTTTACAAACAAAATGCAGCCCATTGAGTTTCTAATGTTTGTTCCAGGTCCACTGCTTGTTGCGCCTAATCTGTTTCCCTCTGCTCTAAGCCCGCTACTATTGAGCCTCTTCTCTCTTTATTTTAAGAAAACAAAAATAACAAAAAAGGGGTAAAATTTATCTCTCGTCAACGTGTAAACCCTAGAACTAGGTTATAGGTGCGGGAAGGCGTTAGTAAATATACTTTTCCCTCATTTGTTGTTTAAGGGTTTCCAATGGATTTTATCATGTCTTGCGCCACTCTACAGATTGCTTTAAGGTTTTGTGGATGCTTAGATCTTTACTCTTATTTCAATTAGGTATAGTTGCATAAAAAATAGGTGCAGTAGGTTGACTTCCATGTGGTGGATTAAGGATATGTTTTTATGTTTGAGCTTGGTATAGTAGTATTTAAATAGTAATAATTGAAATTTGGAAAGTTTGAGGACTTTAATGGGCAATTGTCATGTCAGGGTTACTATAATCTAAAATGTACTAATATAGCAATTTAAAATTTTCGAAGGGAAAGCTCGGCTATAAAGAAAGGACAAGCGAATTTGGAAGGACAACTGAACGATTTAGGGTATTAAATCAGTACAAAGGACTTGTCAGAAAAAAAACAAAAATTAGTACAAAGGACTAATCACTTTTGACAAGAATTAGTTTGTCTTAATCAATATAAAGGGACTAATCACTCTTCAGAATGCCATAAAGTACGTAGCGTCAGTTAAATGAAACAGGTTATGCTCTTATAATCTACAAAACCTGATTTATATTGATTACAACAACAACAACAACAACCCAGTATAATCCCACTTAGTGGGGTCTGGGGAGGGTAGTGTGTACGCAGACCTTACCCCTACCCTGGGGTAGAGAGGCTGTTTCCAAATAGACTCCCGGCATCCTTCCCTCCAAGAACTTCCCACCTTGCTCTTGGGGAGACTCGAACTCACAACCTCTTGGTTGGAAGTGGGGGTTGCTTACCATCAGAGCAACCCCTCTTGTCTGATTTATATTGATTTGACTTTCATTATTGCATGCTTTTAGCTTTTGGTGAACTTTTAGGGCTAGTTACGATTTACTGTCTTTACTCTAGTTCTGGGGACTAGATTGTGACCTAGATCTTGCTATGTGATAAGTTATTCAGGTCGTAGATCGATTATTAAAATAATAAATTCAGTTAATAGTTGCAGACATGGTTTAATTTCTCTTGTGCTGGACCTTCTCTTTGGGGGGTGCAGTCAGATATTAGATATGGCTGATGTTGCCATTTTTCACAATGATATTAGTTCAATTAGTGGTTTGCATGTGTAGTACCAAAAAACATCAGTTTAATAGTTGTGGAAGGACTTAATATTACTTGTGTACTGGACCTTCCCTTTGAGCGGCTTGTTGCCTTATAATGTGGTCATTTTATGTTAAAAGGACCTCTATTAGTTTATTATGCTTTGATATTTCACTCTGAATTTTGCAGAACCGCCACACCTTTGAAAAGCCAGTCAAGATATACAATTGAAAAGGGTCTGTGATACTCCAGCGGGGCTTTGGTTGTACAGTGTACACCCCTCACGAGCTAGAAGGGATATGTAAAAGAGTTGTGAGCTATGGCAGGATGATAAGTAGAATGAAGAGAAGAGATTAGCATGAATATTATTTTCCTCCTGGTAATTTGGTCAGACTGCAGGCTATTATTCTTCCTTTTAGTTTGGTTTGGTAAGGGAGGTTTGTATTCTGCTCTTTAGTTTAGTTAGGATGTGCGCTGCAGTTTCTGCCCTCACCTTCAGCTATTACTCTGCTGAGGGTTGGGTCTTTTTGACATTATCTTCTGCATATAAGATTTTGGTTGAAGGAATGTATAGTTTGATATAGTTGGGTGCATTCTGGACTTGCGTTATCTGCATTATATTTTACAGAATTTTCCCATTCCTCAGTTTGGTTGTATGTAATGTCATACTTGTGAGGGATGGGCGTGTAAAATCCTCCCTATAGTATTGATATATGTTTCTTTGCTTCATTTCTCTGTGTTTGTTTTGCTGTTAGTTTAGTTTGGCCGAAACTGAGAAAACCACGCACTCAAGCATGTGAATTATTCATTTGTTGGCTATCTTTTCGTTTCTTTTGTTAATGAAGGCCCGCTGGACTGGGAGAAGTGTTAATTCACTGCATTTATTTTACCGAGTTATTTCGTCCAAACTACTATATGTGGAAATAACTATCGCTTAGACTGATGATGCCTTTTTTTTTTCTTCTCATCTTTCTTGATGGCAGATGATTGAGATGTTTTGCAGGAAAATCCTTTAACAATTTGATTGTGATAATAAGTCAATTTTAGAGAATCAACTAATGACTTATCCAAATCTATGGTTAGAGAAATAACACTAGTTCTTTCTCTTGTTGAATAAGCTTAGATTTTCTGGACCATCTTCAATAGTTTTCTCCAACGGGGCAATTGCATCTATACCCGTTTTTTTGTGTCACATTTTAACCTATGCCCGCTTTGCAAAAAAAATTATAAGCGTACCCGCTTTTTCGCATAACTTCAGCACACGGGGCTGAAGTAGCAAAGGCAATCACACAAAACTTCAGCATTTTAGTAGTCGGGCTTGAAGTTTTTGTTTTGTAACTTGCGAACTTCAGCTCTAGAGTTGAAGTTTTATTTTATAAGCTTTTGTTTAGTAACTGGGAAACTTCAGCTCTAGAGCTGAAGTTTGCCAGTTATAAAATAAAAATTTCAGCTCTAGAGCTGAAGTTTCTATGTTGTAACTAGGAAACTTCAGCTTTAGAGGTGAAGTTTCTATGTTGTAACTAGAAAACTTCAGCTCTAGCGCTGAAGTTTGCCAGTTATAAAATAAAAACTTCAGCTCTAGAGCTGAAGTTTTTGTTTAGTAGCCCCAAAACTTCAGCTCTAGAGCTGAAGTTTTCA
>MU748647.1:5405-33969 GCA_026770625.1 Nicotiana glauca
CAGGAGTAGAACTCTGAGCTGGAAGGGCACTGAGTGAAGACTGGCCCTGCTGATAACCCTGACAGCCACGGCCGGAAGAAGCCCCACTGTACTCTGGGTGACCTGTCTGAGGAGGCCTGAAAGAACGACCTCTGCCCTACTGGAACTGGCCCCTAGATGGAGCACCACTGTAGCTACCTTAACCTCGAGGCCTCTTGGCCTCCCTCTCCTCTCGCTCTCGGCGATGATCTGTCTCAATCTGGCGAGCCATATCCACTACCTCCTCAAATGAAGCTGCTACCACCCTCTCCCTAGTCATCAAAATACGAATCGAATAGTTGAGGCCATCTATGAACCTCCTGATCTCTCCCGATCTGTCGGGATCATCCACGTAGCATGTCTGGCCAACTGCGTAAACCTCAACTCATACTAGGTCACTGTCATATCACCCTGGATCAACCACTCAAACTGCCGGCGCAGCTCCTCTCTGCGAGACTGCGGCACATACTTCTCCAAAAAGAGAGTGGAGAACTGCTGCCAAGTAAGGGGTGCTGCTCCTGCAGTCCTACGCTCCTCCCACCATGTAAATGCTAGTCCTGAGAACTGGAAGGTGGTAAAAGACACCCCACTAGACTATAAGATCCCTGCAGTGCAAAGCATCCTCTGACACTTGTCCAGAAATCCCTGGGCATCCTCGCCCTCAGTACCGCTGAATGTCGGAGGCTGAAGTCTACCAAACCTCTCTAGCCGACGCTGGTCGTCGTCTGGCATCACTGGAACAACATACCCTGGGGTTGGTGCAACTGGCGCGACTGGAGCAATAGGTGCAACTGGTTGAGCTGGGGCTGCCTCTGGTGTCTGTAGTCCCTGTACAACCTACTCTGGTGTGTGAGCTGCGGGGGTATGATGACCACCCCCGGTCTGAGAAGTAGCTGCGGCAGTAGAAGTTGAAACTGCCTGAGCCAGGCCAGTACAGACAGATAAGATCTGAGCTAATGCCTCCTGAAGACCAGGAATCACGGTAGGCACTGCCAGTGCCTGGGAGGGTGCTGCTGGAGCATCAACAGCTGGAGGCTGATCTTGAATAGGGGCAACTGGTGGGTCAACTGGTACTGCCCCTGCTGCTCTACCTCGACCACGACCACGGCCGCGTCCACGGCCTCTAGCAGGTGGCAATGGGGGTTGTCCGCCACGTCCGGTAGCACGAGTTCTTGCCATCTGCGAGAGAATAGAATACAGAAGTTTAGTTCTCGGAACAACAAAGCCGCACGACAAGAGTTCAAGAATATGAAGTGTTTCCTAAAGGTTCTGCAACCTCTCGAGGATAAATACAGACGTCTCTGTACCGATTCACGAGACTCTACTAACCGGCTCATGACTCATGAGGCCTAGTAACCTAGTCTCTGATACCAAATTATCACGACCCCAAACACGGTCGTGATGGCGCCCAACGCAACTGTTAGGCAAGCCCGACCAATTTCACTCTCAACCCGAGCATAAAGATCAAAACCATTTGTTTGAAAAATATTAACAGCGAAGAAACCAAAAGTATAACTGATAGATAGAAAACAACCCGAATATCAACAATACTGAGCAACCTCCCAAAGACCTGGGGATCATGAGTCTAGAGCCTCTACCAGAATAGCATAATAATACTGTAATACAACATAGTATGAAGTACGCGAAAAAGTCAAATAACAATAAATAGGGGAGGAGTCGGGTCCTGCGGACGTCAGGCAGCTACCTCGACAACTCCGAACGAAACTCTGAAGTCAGAAGAAAACTCAGCTAGCTCCCGAAGTACCTGAATCTGCACACATGGTGCAAGGAGTAAAGTGAGTACTTCCAACTCAGTGGTAATAGACATGTATAATGACATTGAAAGTAGGAAATCCCAATATACTAACATCAATGTAACATCAATGAGTACTAACAGATAGAGCAGATAAGTATCAATGCATGAATGCAATGCAATGCAATGCATATGACCGCTGCGGCGCGCAGCCCGATCCATTTGGGTACCCGCGCTCACTGTGGGGGTTCAGACTCCGGAGGGGCTCCTACAGCGCAAGCGCAATATCATAGTAACATACGCTGCAGCGTGCAACCTGATCCACTATCAGTCCATCTATATGCATGCAAGCCACACAGGCACAGTCAAACTTACTATTTTTACTTCCGATTATCAGTAATTATAAATTAGGTGTTCAAAACCTTAGAATTTTACTAGCCATTTCAAAACAATGTTTAGCTCAGGACTGATATCATGAAAACATACTATATATTATGGAACAATGATAATAATCCCTACGGGATCCAAATAACCGGCACGCAGCCCAAATATATCCATAACCATCCAAGTAGGAGGTTTACGAGCTAATTTATAGCCAACAACACAGTACAACATTACTCGGGTGGACTAAGCCATAGTCCCCATTCACAATCGACCCCGCACTCACCGTAGAGAACGTGTCTCACCTCAATATAGCGTCACAGTGTGTACTGGTATTTCAAACCCTCAGGTCATCATCCACATCTATTACTCACCTCGAACCGGCCACGAGACTAGTCCGCTAAGCCTTTCCCTCTTGAATCGACCTCCTCGGGTGCCGAATCTGATCAAAACCACAATGAATACATTAAAATAGGCTAATGGAACATAATCCAATCGAAAGAACTCGAAAAACACCCAAAAACACGAAGTTGGCAAAATCCGAGCCCCGGGCCCACTTCTCGAAAAATGACGAAATTCATATTTTTGAAAACCTCGTCTCGCCACGAGCCGTACATATAAAATTTATCAAAATCAGAGTTCAATTGCCCCTTCAAATTCCAATTTTTCAATACCAAAAACCAAGCCCTAACTTCTCCAATTTTCACCCAATTTTCAGATATTTCAATGATAAATCTTTGATAAAATCACGTATTTGACTCATAAAACTTACCTCCAATCGAATCCTAGTCGAACCCTCTTAATCCCTCGTCAAAAGCTCCCAAATATGCTCAACAATGGTGAAAAATAACTTTAGCTCGCGGAGGAAATGTTTATAAACCCTTCTGTCCGCCCAGCAAAATCCTTCATCGCGTTCGCGGCCATAGCCACGCGAACGCGAAGAGCAAATTTTAAACAGCTCACAATTTCTCTACGTGAACACGACTTAACCCACGCGATCGCGATACTTCCTGACTCAAACCTACGCGAACGCGTATAACAAACTTTACTGGCTCTAAATCCTTATTCGCGAACGCGAATCATCAAATGCGGACGCGAAGCACAAGGTTCCACATCTACGCGATCGCGGCCTCTCCTTCGCGAATGCGAAGGCAAAAATTCCAGCCTCTCTCAAATTCCCTACGCGTTCGCATCCTTCATCACGCGAACGCGATGCACAATGGCCTGCAACACTAACAGCAAAAAATCTGATCTTTTCACAAACCAAAAAGAGTCCGTTAGAACACCCCGAAATTACCCCGAGGCCCCCGGGACCCCAACCAAAAACACCAACCTACTCCAACACATCATACGAACTTGTTCCAATCATCAAAATACGTCCATTAACACAAAAATTATCAAATCACGACGGATTCAAGCCTAAGTTAAACTAAAACTTCCGAAAGTCTCATTCGATCAAAAACCCGATCAAACGACATCTGAATGATTTGAAAATATGCAGACATATCCAAAATCACCTAACGAACCTACTGCAACTCTCAGAATTCCATTCCGACCCTCGGATCAAAATCTCACCTATCAACCGGAATTCGCCAAAATTCCAACTTCGCCAATTCAAGCCTATTTCTACATCGGACCTCCAAATTCGATTCCGATCGCACTCCTAAGTCACAAATTATCCCCCGAAGCTAACCGAACCACCAGAATTCACATCCGATCCCTCTAACCACATAGTCAACTTCCGGTTGACTTTTCTAAAACAAGCTTCCTTCTAAGAGGCTATGTGCATCATTTTCAACCGAAACCAATTCAATTACAACCGATCGAATCTAATACTGATATTGAAACATGAATCAACACAATAAGGGGGAAACGGAGCGGTAACTCACGTGATGACGGGTCGGGTCGTCACATATAATGTGTTCAAACAATTAAGAAAATATTTTTCTATGATTAATATCTGAATTGAATGCAATTAGTTTAAGTTTGAAAGCGTAGCATAATATTTTGAAATTGTGGTCCAATTTACAACATAGAATGATAAGAATTATATGAATTCGAGATGAGATTTTTTTTCATATTTTTTTTTTTTTTAAATATCATGCAAAGAAATAAAACAGCAAAACTATTACTACAATATTTAGATATAATGCGTTCAAACAACTAAGAAAAAAAATACTATGATTAAAATAAAATTTTCAAAATATAAAATTAATTTCTAATATAGGTAATTTAACTAATGATAATTAAAAATTAAATTTATATCTTAAAGATAAAAAAAGAAAGAAAATTTAACTGCATTTAATACAAAAATAATTATAAGAGAACTCAATATATTTGGAACATAATAATCAAATAATGTATGTATTAATATTTTAGACTAATTCAAAGTTAAATTTTTTTTATTTTTTTTGGTTATAGATAAAATATTAATATAAAAAATAATTAAAATTTATAATAGGGAAGGAATGTATAAAAAAGGTAGTGTGAGGATATTTATACTTTAAATTAATTGAAAAAAATAAATTAAATAACTAAATTGTATTTAAAAATATTACTAATAAAGTTGAATGATTAAATATTTCTGAATAAGAGGATACAAGCATAAAAATATACAAAATTTTAAGAATAAAAAATTTATATTTATTAAAGACTATTAAAAGGATAATAAGCAAGATATTAATTTAATTATTAAGCTAATAAAAAAATTAAATAATAAATATTACAACAACTACAAGAAAAGAACAAAAATAAAAAAGAATTTAAATGATGTGATGAATAAGACATGTTTGACTTTCTGTTAAAAACAAAGTGATAGTAAGAATTTTGTTAAAATAATATAATATAATATGCTCAAACAAGATAGATCACAACATGACGTATTTAGTATTTTTTAATATTGATACCGAAACGAAATGCAAGTACTAAAATCAAGGGATTAGGTTGCTATAAATAAAATAAAAAAGTTATCTGCTACGAGATTTGAATAATATTTCATATCATGTTTTATAATTAATATGTAATGTTATATAATTTTTATCTGAAAGGTTTATATTTTAAGGTTATTTACACATGATTCAAACAATCACATATTGGACATGATTTGTGTCCGCGCATCACGCGGGTACTAATACTAGTTTTCTTAATTGATGTGACAAAAATAAATTGATCATTTATTGTGAACCGGAGTGAGTAATAATTAAGTTTGGAAAGCTAACATATGACCGCGTTAAGTAGTACTACAACACATTCAAACTTCTAACTCTTTTCTTATTTACCATGCGACGTCCGAATAAAACGGTGGCGACACAAATGGGTTTTTTTTCTGGTCGTTTACTTGCTAAAGCCATCACGGCAAGAGGGAGTGGTTATCAGTGAAATTTTAAGGCGTTGACAAATTAGTTCAGCTTTTGTGTAATTTGACTTCGAGCGGATAAGAGCATCTCCAATGCTACTAAATTTTATACTAAAATGGTGTAACATTAAATTTACTTCAACCATTACATCATTTTTTACACCAAATATTCTCTCTTCTATATTATATTATTATCTTCTATTTACTTTTTATTTTTTCCCCTTCAAACTAATACTATCTTTTTTCTTTTTTCCATATTTATTATATATAATTCACATTCACCACGTATATAATTATTTATTACAAAATTATTTTACAGGATAAATTAACTAAAAGTAAAATTATTGATAAAATATAATTAAATAAATATTACATCATAGTCAAATTTAATTTTATTGACGAACTTGAATTCCATTGACGATCCAAATCTTCGTGAATTTTTGCGACAAGAACAAAAACGAATAATCGATAAAAGAAGTCAACAATTTCAACAACCACAACCACAACAATCTTCTACCCCGTTCTCTCAGTATTTTGGTAATTTTGGTGCACCTGGAAATGACATAGGGGATTACTAAACTTATGTTTTATGTTTTTAATGTAATTTCAATTTTAATGTATCCTCCTTTTATGTACTTTAATTATAATGTATTGTTAATTTTCTTTTTTAAATTTTAGTTTTCACTTTTTAATTTTAGCAACATTAGATATCTTACATTTGTATTTTTTATTTTTAAATAATGGTTATATTTCTTTTTATACAATTATAATAATAATAAAATTAACTTATAATTTTATATAAATATAATACATACAAAAATTAATATATCAGAAAATAGGATATAAAATTAAAATTATAAAGATCTTAATATAAAAATTAATTATATACCCAATATATGATAAATTAAAATTACAAAAATAAAAAGATTGAATAAAATATTACTAATAAACCAAATATAGAGTGATGAATAGTGTTGCATCAAATTTGGTGCAATACTATTCATGTTTTATAATAGTGCAAGAAATAATGTTGCATTGGAGCAAAAAAATACCATTTCTTGCAAATAGAGTACCATTGGAGAGTTACTGCTGCTTTGCTAATTCCAATACGTTTTTTTTTTTTCTTTTTGGGGATCATCATTAATAGGATTTGCACGGTGTGCCGTCTATTAAAGGGAAAATACTCTCGATTAGAATTTTTTTTTGAAAGCTTTGTTCAAATGTAGAAGTAGTGGCGGAAGTAGCAACTTACATTAGAGGATTCAAAAATATTATTGGATATCATAGTTGACTTTAAACGTATGACTAAAGTAACTTTTTTTGAATCCCATTTACCATTACACTCTATTGTTTCTTCGTGTTAAGGGGATTCAAAGCTTACATATAGTTCAAAAAATTTATTACTTTCTTATTTGCATAATGTAATTTTTCGATGAAGGAGGTTCGCCCCCTTTATCGTACTTAGCCCTGCATAAAGTAGAAGATTTTATCTATCTCAATTCTCACCACAATTTTTGGTGGTAATTCAAGTACTTAAATCAAATGTAAGGTTATTAGCTCTATCTATATGGATGTGTTCATAGAGTGGAGAATTCCTTTGGAGAAACTAATTATCCATTCTCCTTTATTTTTCTAATTATTGATTTCGAAATAGTGTCATTGTCTAGTTTTTAATATAACTATCATTTTTCTTGTAATGTTTCTTGGGAAAAAAGTGAATCTAGATTGTCATTATCTCCCTATTTGATGCCGAAAAAATGCGTAAAGAATCTCTTGCATTTTATGGAGAAAACGTGGATATTACAATCGATGAAATCCAAAAGTAACAGATTATACCCATTTTTGGAGGCTTCTGTAAAAGTGTACACAAGTTTGGTATATTGTACGTACTATTTTTTTTCCTAGAAAAAGTGACACCTTTCTTATTTTCAAAAGTAATTATTTTTATCAAAAGTAAAGTGACACAAATTTGATACATTGTACGTATTATTTACTTTATGTATTTAAATATACTTAAAAATTTAAAAGTAATATCCAAACTCACATAAGAATTTGATATGTTAAATATCATATTTCATTACTTCTTTTTTGGATGGAACGAATAATTTATGTTACTGAAAAATTAAGGACAGTTAAAATAATTGACAAGATTAGTTCTTCCGGTTGAAGTAAATGTATGGGTCCAAATTTGACCGACCAAGACATGCGACGAAGTACGACAAACGACCGGGTATCTTCGAGTCGACGTTTCGAATGGAACTACCTTAAGGCAAAAGAAGAAATTGTGCGACCCATGTAATAGTGTAAGCCCATTGGGGGACATTAGGAATATTCCGTCAAATATTCCTGGCATTTTTGTTTTCTTACAATTTGGAAGAGTTTCTCTCTAGTATAAAAGGGGGATAAGAACCTTGTAACAGGGGGTCGAGACTTTGGGAAAATCACTATTGAAGAACGAAAAGAAACTTATTGACGATCATCTCTTTATCTATTACTTCTTCTAAAGTTTATTATATTCAACTAAGATTTACCCCTTCATCTTTGATTGATTTGTTCATAAAGGTTTTAATATCTTTTGATTCAAACAATTTGGTGTCGTGTGTGGGGATTTCTATAGCTGAAATCATAGTTTCTATCTAGATTCTTGAAATCAATAATCGTTTTTTATTCAGCTTCATAACAACCAGCGATGGCGGGAAAGGGAGAAACGAGGCTAAAGGCAGTAGTGGATGTCACGAACAACCTCCTGAATTCCCTCAACGAAGCCAACATAGAAGACAATGAGAATGCAATAACAAGTGTTATACTGGAGGGGGAGATCTCACCTCCTCCTCACGGGGATCGGACGATCTTGTGCGAGAAGTGCCACCAGCAGTCAAAAGTTACTGGAAGAATGGTTAACGAGTGCCTTGAGCAATATGCTCGAGAAGCCCGTCCAGGGAGGCGTCGAAAATGCGCCACCCACAGAAATCACAGCTGCTGACGATGAGCCAAATGCTACACGAACATGTAATACCTGCACTGTTACTGATGCAGGTGATGACGCGCTTATGGGCATCTTAAGGAAAATGGAAGAGATGAAAAATGAGAACAAAGCACTCCGCGACCAGATGAAGGAATATCAGGAAAGGGTCGATAAAATACCAGGCGCTCCGAAGCTGTTACCAAAATGCGATGTGGACCGATTTGTCGAACAGCCGTATAGCGAAGAGGCAGCTCCCCATTCTATTTGAAAAACCTTCAAAATGCCACCATACTTGAAAATATACGACGAGACCACGAACCCAGAGGACCATTTAATCCATTACATTAATGCAGTTAAGGGTAACGATCTATCAAAAGAATAAGTACCGTCTGTGCTGCTGAAAAAGTTTGGCAAAACTCTCACGGGGAGAGCATTGACATGGTATTCCCAAGTACCAGCACGATCGATATCGACTTTCGAGGAGAAGGCGGATAAATTCACTACCGCTCACGCGGGAGCGAAGAAGACCGAGACTAGGGTTAATGATATCTTCGCCATCAGGCAAACGACGAGCGAGGGACTTCGGAATTTCCTAGCACGATTCAACAGAGTAAGGATGAGCCTACCGAATGTGTCAGAAAGAATGGAAGTAGCAACCTTTCAAAATGGGTTAAACAGGAATGGATCAAAGGCAACCAAAAAACTACTCAGTAGACTCATGAAGTATTCCCCCACCACGTGGGAAGAAATCTACAACGCCTGTTGCGCCGAAGTGAGGGCAGACAAAAATAACCTGAATGGCCCGCTTCAGCGATTAACGTCGGTCCATACCGAAACAAGGAGAGATCGACGCAACAACGGGCGAAGATATCAATTACCACGTTTCAATAGAGAAAGGCATCAACCCTATATTCGGGCATCCAATCCTCTCCCGCCCCCTCGACAAGCAGACGTTGCGCCTCGGCACATCGCATCCTTTCAAAACGAAAAAGGTATTCCTCCATTACTATCTGCTCATAATTTTTGTGTTTCCCTCTCAAAAATAGTGTACGCACTGGAGAAGCTCGACACGAAGGTGCAGCAGCCATAAAAGATAAAGTCAGACCCAAACACAAGGAGGTCAAAAGTCCTGTGTGAGTTCCACCAAGAAAGAGGACACAAGACCGAGGACTGCATAGGTCTGAGGTAGGAAGTAGTAAGGATGTTAAATCAGGGATACCTGAAAGAACTGTCGAGCAACAGAGGACAAGCCAACTTCGCTCGAGGGCGCGATCAACCTCAAGGACCTCCAAATCTACAATCACCAGATCGTACCATACAAATCATCATTGGCGGCAGCGATGACACGGTAATCATCCATGTGAAATTCACCACCACACATAAGCTCAAACGGAGAGTCGCCCATGAACGGTACGATGACCTCGAAGATAGTATCATCTTCGATAAGTCAGATACCTATGGTTTGTCTTTCCCTCATTATGATGCTTTAGTTGTAACTTTACGCATCGTGAATACCGATGTAAAAAGAATAATGGTGGATGATGGAAGCGGCGCCTGTATTATTCACCCGCGAGTTCTCACGCAAATGAGGATCGAGGATAAAATAATACCATGTTGCATAACATTAACGAGTTTTAATAATGCAGCAGACCAGACATCTGGGGAAATAGTGCTAACTGTCCTGGCACGAGAGGTTACCCGGGAAACAATATTCCACGTCATGAACCAGGAAACAACCTACAATGCCATCATAGGACGACCATGGATACACGTCGTACGAGCCGTCCCTTCAAGCTTCTATCAAGTAATCAAAATTCCCACCCCATGGGGGATATTCAGCATCCGAGGCGAGCCATGTACCGCCCAAGAATGCTACCGGATCGCCCAAAATTGCACACATGCCAAATAACTAAAAGGGGCAAGTGCAGAAGTATAACAATCAGCCATGTCGGGAACCAAACCCGACGTGCAAGTAAAGGCCATCAAAAACCCATACGTCGTAGAAGCTTGCAAGGAAACCATAGAAGATCTCGATCCCATCCAATTGGATGACACCGATAGCACAAAAAAGGCTTATGTTGGACATAATCTCGCGGAGCCAGGTAAGTATCGTGAGTTTTTGACTAACAACGCCGATTTGTTTACTTTTTCCTACTCAGATATGCCAGGAATCCCAAGGGATATCGCCACGTACAGGATGAATGTCGATCCACTTTAGACGCCGGTACGGAAAATGAGGAGGAAGTTCAATGAGGCAGTCAATAAGGAGGTTGACAAATTACTCGCCAACGGTTCCATCAGAGAATCAAAATACCCCTAGTGGGTGGCCAATGTGGTCATGGTAAAAAAAAAGAAAGGGAAATGGTGAATATGTGTCAACTTCACCGATCTAAACAAAGCATGCTTGAAGGATTCTTTCCCGCTAACTCACATCGACCAACTTATCGATGCAACAGCAGGATACGAACTGCTGATCTTGCTGGACGCCTACTCCGATTATAACCAAATTCTAATGGCTGAAGAAGATCAGGAAAAGACCACTTTCATCACCTATTGAGGAATGTACTACTATAAGGTGATGCCATTCGAGCTTAAAAATGCAGGGGCCATGTATCAAAGGTTAGTCACCAAAATGTTCAAAGAACAACTCGGTAAGACAAGGGAGTTTTACATCGATGACATGCTAGTGAAGTCGACAAATAAAGAGGATCACATTGGTCACTTGAAGGAAGCCTTCGAGATATTAAGGTAGTACGGGATGAAATTAAATCCCAAAAAACGTGCCTTCGGTGTAACTTTAGGAAAGTTCCTCGGTTTCTTAGTGTCACAAAGGGGAATCGTGGTCAACCCTGATCAAATCAAGGCCATTGATACAATACCGGAGATACTGACCAGCAAAAAGCAGGTGCATAAATAAACAGGGTGAATAGCCTCCCTATCAAGGTTCATTTCCCGATCCTCGTATAGATGCCACAAATTCGTCAATGTGCTAAAGAAAGACCACGAGCTTCAATGGAACGAATAATGCGTCTACGCCCTGAGAAAACTGAAAACGTATCTATCCTCGCCACCACTACTCGCCAAAGCGGACCTAGGTAAATGTCTACTTGTGTATGTAGCAATTTTCAAAGTTACGGTAAGAGCAATATTGGTCCGTGAAAATAAAGGTGCGTAATCTCTGATTTACTATATCAGCAAAACTTTAATCGATACCGAAACAAGGTACCCTCACCTTAAAAAACTAGCTCTGGCATTGGTCATAG
This sequence comes from Nicotiana glauca, assembly GCA_026770625.1. Taxonomy (NCBI): domain Eukaryota; kingdom Viridiplantae; phylum Streptophyta; class Magnoliopsida; order Solanales; family Solanaceae; genus Nicotiana; species Nicotiana glauca. The sequence goes on from MU748647.1 coordinate 17,141, forward strand.
TTTCACGGAAGCTTAGACCGTACTTCCTATATTATCCCATAAAGGTGGTGACAACTTCCCCCCTAAGAGGTATCATACACAAACCCGAACTATCGGGTAGACTAGCCAAGTGGGCTATAGAACTAAGCGAGCATGACATAACGTACCAACCAAGAACTATCATTAAGTCGCAGGTACTCACTGACTTCAGCACTGAAATATTGCCCGAGATAGAACAGGAAGCACTATGAGCTTCCACACATACCGACCTCTGGGTCCTCTACACCGACGATGCCTCTAATGCCTCGGGGTTGGGACTGGGGATCGTCCTCGAGGTCCCTACATGCTAAGTAATTCTCCAATCCATACGATGCCCCGAGATAACTAACAATGAGGCCGAGTATGAAGTTGTGATTGCAGGTTTAAAGCTAGCCCTTAAATATGGCGCTCGACGACTCGTCCTCCTCTGTGACTCTCAACTCATGGTGAACCAAGTCACCGGGACTTTCCAAATCAAAGAGCAGATACTACAAAGATACCAGTCAGAAATCCATAAACTACTGCCAGAATTCGACGAATATCGCTTCGACCAAATACCCAGGGCGCAGAATATCGAAGCAGATGGCCTCGCTAAACTAGCTGCGGCCACCAAGAATATTAACAAGGAGAACATGGTCACCCCTCCTTCATTCTGCAATAGACCACGTCGAGGTACATTCTATAAACTTAACTTGGGACTAGCTTAACCACTTCGTAGCCTATTTACAGGATGGAACACTCCTACAAGATAAAAAAGAAGCCAAGAAACTCCGGTGCAGGCAGCCCGATGCAGCCTAGTAAACGGTGATCTCTACAAAAGAACGTTCGGCGGCCCCCTAGCCAAATGTCTTGGACCACATCAAACAAGGCTAGTACTGGAAGAAGAACATGAAGGGCACTACGGCGCCCATACGGGAAACTGCACCCTCGTCCGATATCTCATCCGTGTCGGGCACTACTGGCACACCATGAAAAAATAAGCCTCCGATTATGTCAGGAGATGTGAACAATGTCAAAAATACGCCACTATGATACATCAAGCAAGGGAACTCCTTCATTCCGTCACTTCACCCTGGCCATTCATGAAGTAGGGAATAGACATAGTCGGCCCCCTCCTAGCAGAACGAGGTAAGGTATGCTTCCTTTTGGTTCTAACTGATTACTTTTCTAAATGGGTGGAAGTAGGTGCCTACACTCAGGTACGTGAGCAGGAGGTCATCGCATTCGTATGGAAAAGCATAATATGCCGTTCTGGCATCCCCAAAGAAATAAGCTGTGACAACGAACCTCAGTTCATCAGAAAGAGAACGACTGAGTTTTTCGAAAAATGGCACATCAAGCGAATAATCTCCACACCGTATCACCCCGCTGCCAATGGTCAAGCTGGATCCTCCAATAAAGTAATACTGAATATATTGAAAAAGAAACTTGAGCATGCTAAAGGGCTATGGCCTGAACTGTTATCGAAAGTATTTTGGGCATACCGCACTACACAAAAATCCAGCACATGAGAAATATCATATTCATTGGTCTAGAGGACTGACGCAGTTATATCCATCGAGGTTGGGGAACCCAGTTTGAGGTACTCCAATGAGAGCGGACCAAGCAACGACAAAAGTAGGCTACAAGACCTGGATGAAGTCGAAGAAAGGAGAGATATGGCCCAAATAAGAATGGTAGCCCAGAAACAGTAATTAGAAAGATACTATAACAAGAGAGCCAAGGTGCGACCACTCAAAGTAGGAGACTATGTCCTCAAGGCTAAAACACAAGCATCAAAAGACCCTAATGAGGGAAAATTGGGGACAAACTGGGATGGTCCATACAAAATCATAGTTGCAGGAAACAAAGGAGCATTCCAATTAGAAACAATGGAGGGAACGACACTCTAAAACAACTGGAACGTCGCTCACCTTAAGTACTTCCAGTTTTAAAAGAGGGCTTCACTTAAGTCGTACTCTTTTTCCCTTACCCGGGTTTTGTCCCAATCGGGTTTTTTCGGAGAGGTTTTTAATGAGGCGGCAAGGGATACACCTCAAGGATCTACGAGTTGTTCATTATCTCGAACCATCGATATAATCTCTGGAGCAAAGTAATGAAGGGACTACATATAGATAATAAAATCTCCATTGTATGTACAGAATCAAATCTCCATTGTATGTACAGAATCAAATCTCCATTGTTTGTGCAGAATCAAATCTCCATCGTACGTGCAGAACCAAATCTCCATTAGTCGACATATGACGTCTTCCAACGGCAATGCGATCAGATCTCCAAAAAGTGGCCAAGGCCATCGACGACAAAATGAGTACGACCTCGTTCGAACTACGACAGGATCTCACTTCGACAACAGTTCGAAGTAACATCCCAATGGCCAAGTCCATCGATGACAAAATGAGTTCGATCTCGTTTGAACTACGACGGGATCTCACTTCGACGACAGTTCGAAGTAACATCTCGATGGCCAAGGCCATCGATGACAAATGGGATCTCACTTCGACAACAGTTCGAAGCAACATCCCAATGGCCAAGGCCATCGACGACAAAATGAGTTCGACCTCGTTCAAACTACGACAGGATCTCACTTCGATAATAGTTCGAAGTAACATCCCAATGGCCAAGGCCATCGACGACAAAATGAGCTTGACCTCGTTCGAACTACGAGGGGATCTCACTTTGACGAAAGTTAGAAGTAACATCCCAATGGCCAAGGCCATCGATGACAAAATGAGTTCGACCTCATTCGAACTACGACGGGATCTCACTTTGAAGATGGTTCGAAGCAACATCCCAATGGCCAAGGCCATCGACGACAAAATAAGTTTGACCTCGTTCGAACTGTGACGGGATCTCAGTTCAAAGCAACATCCCAATGGCCAAGGCCATCGACGACAAAATGAGTTCAACCTCGTTCGAACTACGATGACAGTTCGAAGCAACATCCCCATGGCTAAGGCCATTTGACAAAAAACGAGTTCGACCTCATCCGAATTACAACGAGATCCTATTTCGACGAAAACTCGAAGCAACATCCCAATGGCCTAGGCCATCGACGAGTAACCCAGTATCATAAACATTGCAAAAAATAGCAAATCGACAAAATATATGTTTACATTGCATCAAAATATTAATTACAATATTCACAAACGGGCTCAAGTACGCCCTCTACAATAATCCCAAAATAAAAGCAAAAACAATAAAAGACTACACATCATCCCTGGTAAGGTAAACATCTTTATACCACGAGTCCAAGGCTAGATGGTTCGCATCATCGAAAGTGATGTCACCCCCGTCAGGTGTATGATGGTTGTACCCACAAGCCTCACGAGTAGCACGAGTTGCGGTATGCAAGGCCTGAAGCTCCACTTCATTCACCCTTACCTCGGCGTGAAAAGCCCTATACACATCTAGTTGAGCCTCCGCATGGACCCACAACTCATATAAATGATGAGGCACGACCGGATTGGCTGAGGCATGAGATATAGAAGGCTGGGAACATCGGGTTGCATACTCCGCCCTCTACGAGGCCACCTCCCCATTCAGTGAAGATAGCTCCACCTCCAACGCTTTAACACACTCTTCGAGCCCCGCAATTTAAGGTTAGAGGCCTCCCTCTTCCGAATCAACTCCGACCTAGAAATACAATGGGCATTTTCCAAAGACACCGATTCAGAAATAGCTGCTGCCAGCTTATTAGCACTAACATCCAGCTCACCCCTAAGCCTTTCAATATCCGCTACCTTAGAACTCAACTCAGCGGTCAAGTCGGCCACCTTCGCCTGCAAATCGGCATTTTCAGCCATCAGCCCCTTGCTCAACTCAATCTCATCCTCCTTCGCCTTAAGAAAGACCTCCAACTCACTACTACGGGCAACAACACTCACGAGCTCCTCATCCCTCTCCCTCAGCTCTTCAACCTTGCGCTCTAATTGGTCTTTCCCGCTGCTTAAGCCCCTCGCGAAACACCTGGAACTCGGGGTCCTGATGATAGATGTCGGCCACCGCCCAATGCTTAGCACAATACTGCTGGTATTTGGACGGCATCTTCTCATAAAGTCCCTTCCTCCTCCTCTCCCGATGCTCTTTCTCAACCTCCATAATGAGGGTCTTTCAAAATAAAAGAGAGAGAAGGGGAGAAGTTAGAAACAAAATACAGAACGACGATCACCACATAAATCCAGCGACAAAAAGGGAGGAAAAGGCACCTACCCGCAAGGCCATACCGGCGACCTTCTGAGACAACTCCACGTCGCTCATCGCCCAAAGCATCTTACTTTCAGGAGCAACACATAGAGGAGCTAGAGCAGGGATAACTTGCTCGTTGTTCAACAACAATTTGTAGTCCCCTGAGGCGACTATATGATGGTCAGATCCGTCCATTCTAACCTCCATATTGATATGGCGACCAAAGAACTCATTGACATCCTCTGGGTCGATATCCGAACTTGAGCCGTCACCCTCGACACGATACCCTCCTACGTTGGATAACGCACCACCCTCAACGGAGTGCATCGAGCCAGCTCTTGGATAAACTCCTTCCACTCTGGGAGATCTCCCCGATAAAATAGCATCAGCCATAAAAACAGACACAGGGGTTGTCTGCTATGCCCTGCTAGTATCAGCGTCCGTGGCCACGCCCTTCCCAACTTCCAGACTCCTTTTTTTCTCGACAATGGCTCGTCCTCATTAGAAGAGTCACCCAAAGGGTGTGAGGCCAGCACATAAGAAACCTCTTCCCTTACAGCCACGACTTGAGACGGACCTTCTAATTGAATAGGTTGAGGATGACCCTCTCGAACAGACTTTCTCAAAACAAACTGCATATCTGCAGTAGCGGCAGCTTGACGAAAGGTAGGGACTAGCGCCCCTCGCCTAGAATCTCCTCGACCTGTCATCACAAAAAGGTTGTATCATTAAATAAGGTCGCACTACCAATGAAGTAGTAAGGGAAACATTTACCTGAAGGGACTCTAGGACCGTATCGCTTCATGAAGGTGGGCCAATCTAGGGTCTCTGCTGCATAAGACAATAAACGGTCCATCCAATCCCTGATACCCATAATAGGGCGAGGCGGACGTCCCATAGCTGCAAATGAGAAGCATGCAAACTTTATAATAAATACAGAGGGAGGAAGAGTGAAACGAGTGGCGACACTTACGAGCTCCATTCCATCGTTCCAGAAACCTGGAAGCGTCGAAAACGACATGCTCGATTTTGACAAAAAAATACTTGTGCCAAAACTTGCGGCTTGCCCGGTCATCAGTCTCGACTACCAGCCCCTTCGTACCACGGAGCCTTAAGTTCACCATGGTACCTCTGTGAAAGCCGGGCTTGAACAAATGCAAAAGATGGTGGACGAAAACATCATACTCTACCAATCCTGCATACTTGGTCAGTAGCAAAAGTACCTTGAGCGTATACGGTGAAAGCTACGCCGGACAAAACTTGGTAAAATCTACAGAATTCTTTCGCCAAAAGGAAAAGAGGAAAAGTATAACTGATCATGAAAGGGTACTCATAGAAGGCACAGTACCCGATTCTATGAACATCTATGTAGTCTTCCCCCGCTGGGACCATCTCTATGTGAGCAGGGATGTCGTAATTTACACGAAGAGCATCGATATGAATCTGCTCCGTCTCAGAGTATACGGGAGACGGAGTAGGAGGAGGATATTTAAGGAAGTCGCTTCGAGATAATAGATGTCTCGGCAACAGCTCCTCTACCGTAGGAAAGTTGTCGCCCTCCTCTACAACCGTTTCATCACCGCCAGTAGGAGGCGTCGTAGATAATGGGGTGGCCTCATTAATTTCCTTATGAGAACGACGAGACTTTGGCATGATATAGTTCGAAGGGATATCAACACAGAATGAAGAAGGAAGAAGAGGCTTCAAATGAAGAACGTAAGAAGGAACAGAGGGATATAAGAGCAAATGAAGAGGGGTAAAAGAAGTTATCAAGAGTGAAATGGCTAAAGTTTTCCGAAAAACAAATCCTTCACCTATTTATGGGGTTGGGTGGCGCCAGAATCGAGGCAGTAGGTCTCAAAGCAGCGCAAGAATCGAAGCATTAAGCGGTCAATCCCAACCTCGAAAACCTGCGTAATGATGACGCACGTAAAGCTAACATCATTTCCTGGTACAGTATATCACTCAGTGTGTTTCCCTGAACACGTTGACTATCTTTCGTTGGACACGCCATAACGTTTCGACGAATCAAATTTCTCCATAAGAAAGCACGAAGTTCGCTCATCGAGGACGCATTCGGTCCTAACCCCGACAAACGGAGGGACTAACTGTATGAGACCAAATTTGACCGACCACGACCTGCGATGAATTACAACAAACGATCGGGTATCTTCGAGTCGATGTTTCGAAGGGAACGACCTTAGGGCAAATGAAGAAACTGTGCGACCCATGTACTAGTGTAAGCCCATTAGGGGACATTAAAAATATTCTGTCAAATATTCCTGGCATTTTTGTTTTCTTACAATTTAGAAGAATTTCTCTCTAGTATAAAAGGGGGATAGGAACCTTGTTACATGGGATCGAGACTTTGGGAAAATCACTATTGGTGAACGAAAAGAAACTTATTGACGATCATCTCTTTATCTATTACTTCTTCTAAAGTTTATTATATTCAGCTAAAATTTACCCCTTCATTTTTGATTGATTTGTTCTTAAAGATTTTAATATCTTTTGAGTCAAACAATATAGATTATATAGCTACTACTATGAATGTACACGGACTTTAAATAAGAAATTGCTCAAATAATTACAATAATTTCTATTAGTCACCAAAAGCAACAAAATTTATTTATGAAAGGAGGCCCAGAAAAAGAAAAAAAAAACATTTTTCCAACTGGTCTATCAAATATCGAAGTCGAAACTAGATGGCCTAGATATTTTAAAACGTAAAGCTAAAAAGTATTTAAAATAGATGGAAAAAAGAAGGGATAAAAAGAGAAATGGAAAAAGGGGAAAAAAATTGGTGCCTTGTGTTTAATAAGCACGACACAGAATGTCCTTGCCTTGAAGAGAGCAGACTAGTAAAACACCGACACGCCTGAACTACAGTGGAAAAACCACGTGGTGACCAATTATTACTGAGCCTTGCTGACGTGTCATGTGGGACCCATCTCCCTCCACAAAATTAAGAAATAGTCATGCGGCATCCCAGCCCAGGTGCTTTAAAGGTTGGAACTCTCCCCTACTGCCATCATAGGAGGTTGCACCCACCTCCTATGTCAAATAATATATTTTTTTCGATTTTAAGTTATAGTATAATTAATAGTTTGCATTTATTTTACTGCCCTCAATAAATTTTACTATAGTAACATGTAATAAGTCAGTAACTAGTATTTTTTAGATCAAATCAACATATTACTTGTAATCATTTATTAAGTAATATAATTATATTTATATATATACTTTTTATATTGTTGATGCATAACAGTTAAACTCTTTTTTTTTTTATTTAATAATGGCGTATCTCACTTAATTTGTATATATGTGATGATAGTCTATAATTACGTATTTTAGTCGCTTATTACACTCTAATTTACTGGAATTTAATTGAGTTTGAGCTTTAATCGCTCGTGTTTTGCAATAATGATGTGTTTTATGCCTTGTAGGAGTGACTCCGAGCTGTATAGATGTTAAGTGTGGGGTTAGGAGATTGTATCGGTGACTTTCTATGCTATTTTAGTTGTGTTAGTTTAGTTGAATATTTTTTTTAAAAAAATAGAAAAGATTGGGCTTTTCCCGATGATTGATCTATTAGACAATTTTCTTGAGGGATTTAAGTCTAAAGAAAAAGACAAGAAGATTTTCTGTTGTTAGGTAGTGTAGCAATTCCCTCTTGATTTTTCTTTGTGCCGCGGTTCTTTTCAAAGGGTTTTGTTTGAATCGGGTATAGTTAGTTTTTTATTTTAAGGAGTAGGAGCTAGTATGAGATGAATTGAATTGTAGGGATATCTCTTAACTTTGTTGTGCTTTGACAATAGTAAGTACTCTGGTTGTGACGCTTAGGCTCAATTTTTGACTCTTGTACAAGTATCTTAAATCATATGATCTTAAATTTGCTTAACTGCTTTGACTAGAGTGTCTTGATAAAAATCAACCCTGAATGAGTTATGTGTCATGTGTGTGTAAGGTTTTGTGTTATTCTGTGCATTGCATTTGATGCCTAGAACTTGCCCCGTGTGTTTGCAAAGTGAAATAGTAGTTTTGTTCAGTCTTGGAAGTGATATAGGCGTTTCTTTATTGAGCCAGATATGTATATTTTATCCGCCCAATGGTTATGTATCGTAGTTAACCCCTCTGAGCCTGTAATCTTGTTTCTTTGGCAACCACATTACAAGCCTTACCCATTTGTTTGAATTAACCATCTATTTGAACCATTGTAACCTCTCATGTTGTTATGAACTTTGTAAAAGTTAAAGCGTGGGGTAATTGGTTTGACTTTTGAGTAGAACTAATGAAATAAAGAGAAAGGTGCACTGTTTTGAAAATGTAAGAGCCACTTAAATTGAAAAAGAAAAAAAAAATAGTTGTATTGTGTGTAGATATTCATTGATAAGTGGTAACTCTTGATGTAATTATGCTTAAATAATTTGGGAGTTGATATATATTGATGTGAAGGTAGAGTCATCGTTTGACATAAGTATGGGGTTTTAAATGTCAAAGTTTATGTATTAAAGTGCTTAAGGAGGTGTAGTCACTCTTATATCTTAATACATCCTACTCGTCCCGCAACCTACATTACAACCAAGTAAAGTCCTACTTGATACTAGACTGAATGAGCTTGATTAATAGAGTAGTACACTACGGGCAAGCCTATGGTGCATCTTTTGTGGCATATGAATGTTATTTATGAGAGTGAGTGAGTTCTTTCTATCTTAAGTTCCTAAGTGTTCTTAAATTTATTGTGTAGAACTACTCTCTTTTGTTGTATGGGGGCATTTGATTCATGAAAGAAAGGTAATGTCAGTGACCTCTATGGTAGAGTAAGTGGGTGAGTCGTGAATAATGCGTGGTACTTGTGAGTCAAATCTTGAGGTGAAGATCTTACTCTTTTGTGCTTAGTCTATTTTAAATACTCTTAGTGTGATGAGTTAGGAGAATTATTTAAAAAGGTCGCGTCTATATAAAATGTAGTTTGATTACTCGAGGACGAGCAATGATTTAAGTGTGGGGTGTTGATTATAGCCTATAATTGCGTATTTTAATCGCTTATTACACTCTAATTTACTGCACTTTAATTGAGTTTGAGCTTTAATCGCTAGTGTTTTGCACTAATGGTATATTTTATGCCTTTTAGGAGTGATTCCAAGCTATATAAATGTTATGCAATAAATTCTAGTGATTTGGAGTTTTGAAGTCTAAGTAAAAGCCCACGGAATTAAGCTGGAATCGTGTTCGGGGAACAAATTTGATAGATAAGCACAAATGAACATTCGAATAGGCATATTACACACTGTCTAGTAAAATAGACGTATCTCTTTGCACCAAACTCCATTTGGGCTATATAATATATTCTTGGAAAGATAACTCAAAGGTGTACAACTTTTATATTTTACGCTTTTTTCAAATTTCAAACGAAACAGAGTGAAAAATGCGGTCGAAACCGTGACCGCGGACTGAGGCAGTGCATTGGGAAAAATACCGTGCCCGGACCGCGTCCGCAAGCGTCAAGACCTGAAAAATTATCCTTTTTTACGTAGGAGAAGTATAATTGTTTGGGCTCGACCCTAATTGGTATATATACATAAAAAAATGGCATTTTGAGGAGGTTGCACAGATTTTTGACACAGATTCGATCTAAGGAGGCAGAGACACAATAGGAGCAAGGCGGAGAATTCTTCTACGAGTTTTTTTCTTCCTCTTCCTATTTTTTCATTGTTGGTTATGACTTTTAGTATTGTAATTTTACATACTATTATGTATAGATAATTTGTTATCTAGGATTTTGACGGAACATTTTGTAGGATAAATTCTTGTTATGTTTTTATATAATTGAGCCGTTGGATTTCTCTACTCGTTCAATTACATGTTTATTGTTGTTGATTGAATGGACATCGATTGACTGTGTCTATTTATTATGTGTTGCTTGAGAAAGGATACATATTTAGGTGGTTGTTGAACAACGTCACTCCTAACGTATGTGAGAAATCAATACATCGGGTTTAAAAGCAGGTTTAGAAATAACAAAGCCTTGACATGGTCATAATGAGCGGTTAGATGAAATCAACTAGCGTAGTTCGAGAGAATATGTCTAGTAAATTGTTGTAGTTGCTCGAGAGAGAATTTACGGCACCCAAAGTGCTCACGATCAGTAGAGAATACATCAGCGAAATTGTATGGAACATAGTTGTAAGGATTCCGACAATTAGGAAAATCATAACTCTAGATCTCCTTAATTTAGCTCCAACCCTTTTGTCTTGTTAGTTGATAATTTTACCGCTTTGTAGTATTTGCTAGTTAATTAGTTAGAAATATAAATCTCAATCTTTATAATTTAGAAAATTGTTCATACTTTTCTTCTTAGTGATATTAAACAAATATAGCTAAGCATTAGTTCTATGTGGGATTCGACTCCTAACTTTTAGACCGGATTATATTTGCAGGGATCGCTTATCCTTTTTAGGATTAGAGTTGGGGGTGATCAATATGCGTAAAAAAATTATATGACTAATTTCTTGCTTAATGTTTTAACCATTAGAAAACTCACTGGGAGAGGGAGAAAAATTTGTCTACGTCAAGCCCGATTGGACATGATTTTTTTTTTTTTTTTACTTTTTTTCCGAAATCAGCGTTTGTTCATAAAATATTCAATTTTCACTTGAAGGTGCTTTTTGAATTTTTTTGAAAATTTAAAAACTCCAAAAAAATTATTTTTCAAAATTTTCACTTAAATCACTCACAAAACATCAAAAATAAACCAACATTATATTCATGTCCAAATACAACTCTAAATTTCAAATACCATTTTCACTTGAAAAGAAATTTCACCTTTTTGTGAAATTTTACAATTCTTTTTTTTTTGTCACCACCCACCCTGCTATCCCCCCTCCTCCGGCAAAATAAATTACTTTTTACTTTTTTTTGTTGTAATTTTCAGATTTTTGTTTTTTCGTTTTTCTACACCACCCACCACCCACCCCCCATCCCTCCCAGAAAGAATTTTTTTTTTTACTTTTTTTTAGTTTTAAATTTCTATTTTTTTAGTTTTCCGCACACCTCCCTCCCCTCCTCCAAAAAAAATATTTTTTTAATATATTTTCATTTAGTTTTCCATCTTTCGGTTTGTAGGTTCGAAATTATACAAGTTCTAAAGTTATGAGTTTTGAGGTTTATGTGTTTGGATGTTAACGGGTTTAGAAATTATAAAGTTTACGGGTTCGAATCTTCGCGGTAAAAAGTTTAGCGGTTCGGAAGTTTATGAAATTTGTGGGTTCGGAAGGTTGCCGGTTCGAAAGTTTATGGCTTCATGTTTATTGTATCTAAATTATTTATGAATACTCTTGAGAAGTTATTTTCCTTAATTTGCGTACCTAACAACAAAAAATAATAAAATTACTACTTATTTTCCAATAAAACATTTTCCGATATACCAAACACACCCTATGTTTCTGATCATTCTCTCAAAGTGGTTCAAGAATCTTTACTTACAAGAACGATCATTACCTCACACACAAATTTATAATTCTATATCAATCACACACATTCGCGTGACAAACGCTATAATTTTTCAAATTAAATGCCTTATTGCATTCGCAAAACAATCTTAATAATAACAATATTAATTGTGTACACGCATATGTGACATGAGTTTTAACGTGTCAAACAACATGAATACATATACGCGTGACTCGTTTCAAGATAATCCTATAATTATGAAGAATCAAGTACTTAAAAGCGATTTAACGCAAAAATGTATAAAATTCCAAAACACTAAATATCCAAAATTAGTTAAGCAATGTAAAGTTATTAAGCAACCTTACTAGAACCACGAAATTTAAGAGACACATTCTCTCGGATTAACATAATTTTTTACTCGATCTTCTGTGTTCGAAGACCATATTTGGAGTCAAAACTTTCATTGATTAGTGATTAATAAAATTGTGGCATAGAACACTAAAAGTAAATAATTTCAAGTTTCCTAAAATTTTAATAAATCAATCCCCTTTTCAAATAATATCACTTTAATGAAAAAATTATTTTTGTCCAGAATCCCCAAAAGACGAAGGTGTGACAATACTTAAAAAGAATTAAAAAGTATATGTACAAGATAAAAGTTTATCCATGTACAATATTTTACTTTTAAATAGCAAAAGCACATGGTAAAAAAAGTTTATATGTTATTTTTTAATTAAATATTTTTATCCATGTCAAGTTTTTAAAAAATATCTAACAAACTCCAAATATACGGATGAAAAACTTTGTTATTATTACATTATTACCACATGATCAAGAAGAAAAAAGTTTTATTGATCTAAGTTTGGTTCATAGTCCAAAAGACATGAAACCTATTACATTCAAATCATACAAATCCATCAAAGTTTTATTTTTATTCCCAAAAATTCTTTTAAAATATTATGTTGCAAATACGTTGTTGCATCTACAACTTTGGCAGACACTAAACGTCCAAATATTTTTTAATACATTTTGACCCTCGTGAAATATAATATTTCTATGAACTAAATAATTCTTATTGTGGGCCAGAGATTTTATCAATCACATTTTGACCCCCGGTAATTTTATTGTTCAATGCGGTTTTGCACCCAATAGGTCATGCGCATGCCTAGTTATTCATGAGAGCTCTAGAGACTAGGCCAAAAATCTCATAGGAGCGGCGCACTCTTCTCTCATATAGGTAAATTCATCAAGTATATACTGCTTTTAAATATACCATCCATAAGCGCTATGAATTACTTTAAGAGTTATAACTCAGCCTCTCAATTAGTATCAGTCAAACACTCTCTTTTAGTGCATCAGTACCAATATTGACTTGTTATTACCCATATGAATCTGCTTCATGGGATCTCCAATCACATAGGTTGGGTTACCATCTCTATTGACAACATGTCGGCCTTAACCCTATCTCTTTTGAGGTTTGAAGAATTAATTTTTTTCCCACGGGTTTAGTTAGAGGATTGGCCAAATTTATCTCTGACTTCACATAGTCGATGAAAATTATTCCATCTCTCAACAGCTATTTTATGACATTATATCTCAATTTCATGTGTCTACTTTTACAATTATAAGATTTATTCTTTGCAATAGCTATTGCCGCTTGACAATCACAATGCATAGTCACAGGAAGCAATATGTCCTTTGTTAAAGGGATATTAGATAAGAAGTTTCTTAGCCACTCAGCCTTAAAGCCAGCTAACTCCAGAGCTACAAACTTTGATTCCATAGTTGATCTAGCAATGATCGTCTGTTTAGCTGATTTCCACGATATTGTACCACCACCAAGGGTGAATACATAACCACTAGTGGATTTTGTCTCATCTGAATCAGAGATCCAGTTTGCATCATTGTACCCTTCTAAAGTAGAAGAAAATCCACTATATAGGATACCATAATTCATGGTTCCTCTCAAATATTTCATTAGTCTAGCTAATGCAGATCAATGATCTCTGTTGGGATTATGAGTATATCTACTCAGTCTACCCACTACATAGGCTATATCAGGCCTCGTAAAATTTATTAAATGCATCAGACTTCCAATAATTATTTCTATCAGCTAATTTGAAAGATCTGGGTGAAGTAAACACAATATTGGGAGTTAACGTTATAAGGAGTGAAGGTGGAATAATGTTATCACAAGAATATTATGTTGACAGACTTCTTAAAAAGTTAGAATTTTTTAATATCACATCTGTGAGCACTCCTTTTGATGCTAACTAGGAGTGGCAAACGGGTGGGTCAGGTCGGATATGGTTCGGATCGAAAACGGATAGTGAAAAAACGGATTAATTATCCAACCCGATCCATATTTAATACGGATAAAAAACGGATTAACCGACGGATAATATGGGTCACCCATATTATCTGTGACTTCTTGTATATGATCATTTTTGGGAGAATTCTTAGTCTCCCTAACTTGAGGAACTCCCCAATTTGAGGCTTTACAATGTAAAAGTTAAACCCATTGGTTACTCATTGGTTATCCATTTTCTAAATGGATAATATGATTCTTATCAATATTTGACCCGTATTTAAAAAGTTCATTATCCAATCCATTTTCGGTGAATAATATGGGTGCTTAACTGTTTTCTTTGAACCATTTTGCCACCCCTAATGCTAACTCTAAGTTGAAAAAGAATAATGGTGACCCGGTTACTCAGTCTAAATATGTTCAGATTATTGGGAGTATGATGCATTTAATAAATTTTACAAGACCTGATATAGCATATGCAGTGTGTAAATTTATAATCCCAACAGAGAGAATTGGTCTGCATTAGCTAGACTAATAAAATATTTGAGAGGAATCATGAATTATGGTATCCTATATAGTGGATTTTGTTCTATTTTAGAAGGGTACAGTGATGCAAACTAGATCTCTAATTCAGATGAGACACAATCCAGTAGTGGTTATGTATTCACCATTGGTGATGGTGCAATATCGTGAAAATCAGCTAAATAGACGATCATTGCTAGATCAACTGTGAAATCAGAGTTTGTAGCTAGTTAGCTGGCTCTGAGACTGAGCGGCTAAGAAACTTCTTATCTAATATCCCTTTAACAAAGGACGTATTGCCTCCTGTGACTATGCATTGTGATTGTCAAGCGGCAATAGCTATTGCAAAGAATAAATCTTATAATTGTAAAAGTAGACACATGAAATTGAGACATGGTGTCATAAAACAGTTGTTGAGAGATGGAATAATTTCCATCGACTATGTGAAGTGAGAGATAAATTTGGCCGATCCTTTGACTAAACCCGTGGAAAGAAAATTAATTCTTCAAACCTCAAAAGAGATGGGGTTAAGGCCAACATGTTGTCAATAGAGATGGTAACCCAACATATGTGATTGGAGATCCCATGAAGTAGGTTCATATAGATAATAACAAGTCAACATTGACACTGATGCACTAAAAGAGAATGTTTGACTGCTGCTAATTGAGAGACAGAGTTATAACTCTTAAAGTAATTCATAGCCCTTATGGATGGTGTATTTAAAGGCACTAAACACTTGATGAATTCACCTATATGAGAGTGGAGTGAGCCGCTCCTATGAGATTTTTGGCCTAGTCTCTAGAGCTCTCATGAATAACCAGGCACGCGCATGACCTATTAGACGTAAAACCGCGTTGAACAATAAAATTATGGGAGTCAAAATGTGATTGATAAAATTTCTTGCCTACAAAAAAAAAATAGACCAAGTGGTTTCGCTCGTAAATGCTGAGCAGCCGTTATGTGAGGACCACACCTGTTTGATAGAAGTCTTGTTTACTCGATATCTGTAGTTACTTAACCCAACTATGGTTAATGTTGACTTTGTCTGAATGTTCTTTTTGTAGTAACATCTGCTATTCTTATTCAATCCAACGCAAAATAAATAGGTATCCCTATAGGCTATTATTAGCATTGTTTAATGATCTGTTGTCCATGAAATTGATATGAAACTTGACCAATTGAAATACCATTATCTAGGGGTGATCGAACCGGAAAATTGCACCAAATTAAAAAGTCAAATCAAATCGATTAAAAAATCCGATTACGTTTGGTTTGATTTGGTTTGGTGTTGAGTAAAAAAACTCGAACCAAACCGACATATAAATATATAATTTTTATATATACTTTTAAGACTTTATGTAGAATTTTCTTTACAAAAATTCTAGAAATATTTGGGATTCTCTTGTGCAATGTAATATTTAATAGAATATGAAGTACTCCATTTTTACTAACCTTAAATAATGGGTTATATGATCACTTTCTTATCAAGTGCTACTGAAATGCGTCAATTTCTTTGTTCTTCCTTGTTCATATATCAAGATTTATTAAATTCTTATATCTTTTTCAAATTTGAAGTGGTATTTTGATAATCTAAAATTAAATAGAACTTATCACTAATTAGGTATCATGTTGATTTTTATGTTTAATTATTAAATTCGTTTAACCTTATAAGTATACATCAACGAAAAATTATTGTCAGAGGACTAAAAAAATAACTATCATGTGTTATTAACAAAATACTATCATAAAAATATTTAAATAGATCATATGTTTGTCAAGTTTTTCAATTCTTACTAAAAATATATTTACGTATAAAAAGTTTAACAAAGTAAGATTGAAATAATATTCACATAACAAAAAAATTCGAAAAACCCGACAAAACCGAACCAATCCAACCCGATGTAGTTGGTTTGGTTTAATTTTAATAAAAACTGAACAAACTCGGTGCATGTACACCCCTACCATTATCTATAGGCCAAAAAATAAAAATAAAAAATCAATTAAATCAAGATATATATATAAAAGGTTGCCACGTGAGACAATGACTTTATTTGATAAATGTCATATGATAATTGTGAAGCGTTTCTATGAGTTGTTACTTTGATTTTCTCTAATGGTTAATTTAGATGAATAATATAATGATGTTAAAAACTAAGTAATTATAAATATTCAAATGTCAAATAAAATAAAGGGATATGAACTCGTAATTCATTACTTAATTGACATGGCTTGTTAAATGTTAATACTTGTATGTGCTCATTCAATAATATGCATGCATTTTACCAAAGTACTTGCATATTTAATTATTATTGCTACTATCCCCCCACCCCCACCCGCCTACCCT
>MU748649.1:5406-32428 GCA_026770625.1 Nicotiana glauca
CCGGTCCACAATCAGTCCAGTTATATATGCATGCAAGCCACACGGGCACAATCAAGTTTACCATTTTCGGTTCCATTTAACGGGTATTATAGTTTAAGTGATTTAAAACCTTAGAAATTTACAAATCATTTCGAGACAGTATTTAACTTAGGACTGATATCATGAAAACATGCTAAGCATCATGGAAGCAGTGATAATAATCCCTAAGGATCCAAATAATCGGCACACAACCCAAATATACTCATAGCAATCCAAGTAGGATGTTTATCAATCAATTTCTAGTCAATTCACATTATGAACATCACTCGGACGGACTAAGCCATAGTCCTCCAATCACAAATGACCCCGCACTCACCATAGAGTACGTGTCTCGCCTCAATATAGCGTCACAGTGTGATATAACGGGGTTTCAAACCCTCAGGTCATCATCTACATCTATTACTCACCTCAAGCCGGCCACAAAACTAGTCCGCCATGCCTTTTCCTCTCGAATCCGCCTCCTCGCGCGTCGAATCTAGTCAAAACCACAACGAATACATTACAATAGGCTAATGGAACATAACCCAATTGAAATTACTCGAAAAATATCCAAAAACACGAAGTTGGCAAAACCCGAGCCCCGGGCCCACTTCTCGAAAAATTCCGAAATTTACATCACTGGATTCCTCGTCTCACCACGAGTCTTTACATATAAATTTTATCAAAATCGGAACTCAAATTTCCTTTAAAATTCCAAAAATTCATTTTTTCAAAATCAAGCCCTAGTTTTTACCATTTTAGCTAAATTTTCATGATTTCATAAATGGATTTCACAATAAAAACGAGTTTTAAGTCCAAGAAACTTACCTCCAAATGTTCCCCCTTGAATCCCTCGATAATCTCCTTCAAAAATCTCCAAAAACGAGCAACTATGGGTGAAAAATGAGCCCAAAATCGCGACTGATGTGTTTCAAAACATTCTGCCCAGGTATTTTACTCTTCGTGATCGCAGAAAATGCTTCGCGATCGCGGAGAACAATTTTCCTGCCCAAAATTTACTATTCGCGATCGCGGTCAACCCTTCGCGATCGCGATGAACAATTCCAGCTCCTCCGGATAGCCTTCAGTATAATGGTCATAACTTTTTGTACACAACTCCGAATGACAAATGGTTTGATGTTCTGGAAACTAGACACATAGAGATATAACTTTCATATGTTTCTCATTTCCTTAATCCTTATACATTGCGAGATATAAGCTTCCAAATTCATTCATGTGTATTAGAGATCCTTTTCGGATAGCCTATAGTGTAACATCCATAACTCTTTCTACAGATATCCAAATTACAATTTCTTTAGCTTTCTGGAAACTAGACACGAAGGTTTACAACTTTTGTTTTTAAATCACCTCAAAATTCCTTGTAGATAAAAAGATATGAGCTTCCGAAGTAGGATCAATGCAACAGAAATTTCCTTCTTCGCGATCGCGAAGCATTTTATGCGATCGCGATTCATTAACTTGTTTCTCACATTTTACTCACCGCGATCGCGACCCATTGTCCGCGATCGCATAGAACACTGATGCAGACAGAAAACAGCAGTTAAAAAGGGCCTAGAAATGGTCCGAAACCACCTCGAAACTCACCCGAGGCACCCGGGACCTCAACCAATAGCACCAACGCATCCTAAAACCTCATTCAAACTTGTTCCAATCATCAAAACACATCTAACAACACTAAAATCATCAATTCTCATCGGATTCAAGCCTAAGTTCTTTAAAAACTTCTGAAATGCACTTTCAATCAAAAATCCAACCAAACGACATCCGAATGACCTAAAATTTTGCACACATATCCAAAATCACCTAACGAAGCTACAACAACTCTCAGAATTCCATTCCGACCCTCGGATCAAAATTTCACCTATCAACCGGAATTCGCCAAAATTACAACTTCACCAATTCAAGCCTATTTCTACACCGGACCTCCAAATTCAATTCCGATCGCACTCCTAAGTCACAAATCATCACCCGAAACTAGTCGAATCATCGGAAATCCATTCCAAGCCCTCTAACTCATAAGTCAACAGCCGGTTGACTTTTCCAAACTAACCTTCTCTTAAGGAGACTAATTGTCTCATTTCCAACCAAACTCTATCCGAATTACTTCAAATTCACCAAACACATATAATGAAACATATAGAAGCATAAAACAGGGAAAACGGGAGGAGATACATGAGACGACGGGTCGGGTCGTTACGTCCTCCCCAACTTAAACAAACGCTCGTCCTCGAGCGTACCTAGAGGTGTACTAGAAGCCAACCAATTTCTGAATGACCTTACCAAACCTATACCCGGGGTGATCCCACGTTACCCTAACTCACATAGGCACTGATAATATAACACAGCTGAAATTTCACAGTTCATCTAGATCATAACCGTAGAACCACATTGCACTTCCGAACCCATACACAAGATCAGAACTTCACATCTATACTCAGAATAAACTCGAAACGATAGTCTCCATTCACGGCAGTTGCCCAAAATACTCAATTACCGATAGGAACCTCTTATTAGCTAAAGTCTTATTCCAACACTTTCATATACTGCCAACGATAAATAAAACACGTGATAAACCGTAACCATTCCTCAGGTCACCCCGTAAACCCCTAAAACCCAACCAGATCGTTTCCATAAATGGCCGAAATTACAGTAAATCAACAAATAACTAGAGCTCGACCGAGAAATAGATCAACAACTCTAGCAAGACCTCTATTGACCGGAACTCGAGTGACGATCAAGGAATCAAGACGAAATCACGAACTCGACGGATAGTACCAAATAGATTCGGACCTAGTGCAAGGGATTATTCTCCAGTAACCTCAACTCCACGTAAAGTTAAAACCCTAAGGCCGTCCAGCAGCGACGATGCGAGATAACAGCCGCCAGAAAAAAACCATACTACGGTTGCTGTAAAGGAGTGCTAAAGCAAATACAAAAGATCCTAGATGAGTACAATCACATCTCTGGCTAAATCTGGAAATTCCGGCGGGATCCAAACGATGTATCAACAATCAAAGAGAGGAGGAAAAGGAGCGGAAGCAGTGGTGTTTTGGAAGTTCTGGGGTTCCAGGGGTTTTGAAAAGGGGGGGGTGCCGGATTGGAGATGAGGAAGAGGGGTTCAGAGATGGTCACTGGTCGTTTTGAGAGGAGAGGTGCCGGGTATTTTTGAAGGTTCTCCATTTTGTGTAGAATAAGGGGTAACGGCTGGAGTCATCTGGTTTTGGTTCGCTGCTTGGGTCTAGGTTGTGTATTGTGTGCTGAACGGCTGGTCCTTGAGACTTATAGCCTGTTAGGCCAAGCTTCTTTTTAGCCAAAATTACTTTTTATTTTGCCAAGAGTATTTTTGGCCGAAAATTGAGGTGTTTGGTCAAGCTTTTAGAAGGAAAAAAGTGCTTTTGAGGAGAAGCGGAAGCAGTTTTGGAGAAGCGAAAAAAAGTAGTTCTCTCCAAAAGTACTTTTTTGAGAAGCATTTTTTAGAAAAATACACTTAGAAGCAGTTTTTTAAAGTTTGGCCAAACAATAATTGCTGCTCAGAAGTGCTTTCCAAATTAATTAGCCAAACACAAACTGTTTCTCACCAAAAGTACTTCTCAAAATAAGCTGATTTTTTGTAGCTTGTCCAAACGGACTATTAGGCGTTAGGTCTTCTAGGCTCGAATGCTTGAAGAAGAAGAGGGTTGTAAGGGTTTATAATGGGTTAGGGGGTATGAGCCTAGTAATTATGGGCCAGGTCTGAATTGTGTCCTAAAATTGGGCTTTAAGACTCTTAAAATTGTGATCCAAAACCTTAGTTAACTCCCTTTAATATAAGATAAAAAATACTACACAATGCAAAAATTAATTCTAATTAATTAAATATAATTATATTAAAACATGAAACTATTTTATTTTTATATTTTCAAAATTATACAAAGATAAAAATAAGGTATTATTTTTGTATTTTTTTGATTTTATGAAAGGTACATAAACTAAAAGTAACTAGATAAAATATTTTTATAATTTTTACTTTTGTTATGAAATAAAATAAAATAGTTAAAACTAGTTGAAATAACGATATTAGGTCTAAACTAAATATTTAAATGCTAAAATATGTAAAACCATGGAGAGGGTCAAAAAATTACATGTCTACAATGTGATTGATGTTAAGGTGACTCACATGCTAGGTGACGGACGTGTGGGCGTACATCGTAAGAATTGTGACTTGGTCGATTCCTTGGAACTATATAGTTCATTTATCTTGTTGTTACCAGTATTTTCATCATGTGTTAAAGATATTGAGTTGCCAATCATGTTAGAAGTCATTCTTAGGCTACATGTTGGTACTGTAGGGACCCACAAAGGTCGTTTTATATGTTGAATTAATTGCTAAATTGCTATTTTGTACTCAGTCATGGATTTTACTTGCAAATTATATCTAGTCTCTGTGTCCTTTATTGATACATTATATTATCGTTGTTTGGACTGATTAACATGATTCTTGAGAGCCTGAAAGACTGAAGAGATTGATGACTGAGTGAGAACAATGGCCTGATTGTGAGGATATTTACGGGAGCAGAATACACGCCACAGCATGTGTATTTGATTTATGCCAGGATTGGCTAATTATAGCTCTTGTGCTAGAAATTACCCTCCGGAGTTTGCATATCCACAATGAGCACAAGTACTTCCTGAGTGTCGAGCGTGAGTGTCACGCCCCAAATTCGGGGAGCTCGACCGGCACGACCGACGCTCAACCGAGTGAACCCGGTTAAGCAAGCTCGTTAGATACTTTCTACCCAACTCACCTATAATTCAAAGATAGTGCGCAACTTCGTTAATTAGACAAGAAAGTGATCATGTATACAACACCAATTCATTTCCATTAGTTACTTCATTTTAAAACCTCAAAATACACACATTTTTATGTTTTGAAATGGAACAAGTGATAAAAACACAACATAACATGTTTGAATTTTCCAGCACTCATATACGACCCACATTATGTCTACGGAGCCTCTAATAAATATAAAGAGTACAATAGTAGTTCTGGCAATAAAATTTTGGATATACCCCAAAACGTGATAATATAATGAACAAAAGATACATGACCCTGAAATGAAGTGGGGCTCACCAAGTCTGATGGGAAGAAAGTGTACCACTATCACTGATCGACGTCGTCTGCTATGGAACCACCCGCATCCATTAAAGATGGAGAGCGCCCGACAAACGGGACGTTAGTACCGTCGAATAGCACTAGTATGTATAACTAAATACCCTCTCAATAGAATATATAATCATACAAGGAGGAACAATCATAAGATCGGTGGAAGCCTCAAACAATACAGAAATATCAAGTTAAGAGTCATATAAGTTTTCAAGTAAATTTTCATGTTTTTAGGTTGGGATGTCTTTAGCACCGATATACCATCATTCACAATACCATCGTACTTTTACACGGAGTTTAATCACGACCCGATTGGCTAGGCCGCCTCATTTGAGACATCAACCACAATCACAACTTCAATTATAATTTCCAGCACATTCACTACCATGTGTGCAGTATGACGTCCGATCACGACCTGATCGCCTAGGCCATCTCACCCGAGACATCATCCTTTTCTAACAATAATCTCACTTCATAATTCTTTCACATCGTTTCAATTCATTGGCACTAACGATCACAATTATAATATCATTATTGGCACTCGGCCGTATTTTATATTTCATGCTCCCCTTTTCACTTTCATACATCATCATCATTGTCAACAACAAGACTTTAGGTACACATGTGAGTAATTAAAAGCCTTAGACATATAGAGATTTTTTACATAATTTGGCATGATAACCTTCATTCAAACTTGACTTGAAGTCGTAACATTTATAACACACAACCCATACTTTGAATATATTTTCAAATAATAACATTGTATGATAAAAACATCTGGAACACATATTGAACATATATCTTTCAACACAAGTTTATTCGGGATAGCCAATTTCATAATGATAAACTCGGATAGTACATAACTTACATAAACACCGTGAAATTTAATCCTAAGAAAAGAGTTTAGCCAAAATACCTCAATTGAGCTTCTTTAATCTCTAAAATGTTCCAGAATTCTTAGCAATTTCAATCTATTTTAGAAATATAACAAATTGAACCAAAGTTAGGAAGATGATCATGGTTCAAGATTATTTGAATATTTTATCAAATACTAGGTGCGCATTATGCTTTCAAGGTCCTTTTATAGAGGATTCCATCATCCTATAACTATTTCTTTACTATTTTAGCTCAACAATCTCCCTACATTCTATGATCACACATGCATGCAAAATAAACAACTCCCGTACCAATGAATTTCTTTACTAATTGCCCATTTCTAGATAAATTTCGAAGTTAAGAGTTAGGATGTAGAATCTTACATCTAGAATGAAGACCTAGTGTACTTTCCTTGTTAATCTTCCAAGATTTGAGTAAGAATTGGTGGATGAAGCTTAGGAACTCCCTTTCTCACTCTATGTCACTCCTTCTCTCTAGAAATATATATTTTTTCCTTCTAAAATGATCCCCAAAACTATTTTATTAGAATGGGGTCGGGTTCAAAAATTAAAAAATAGGAGCTCCGACATAGGTCTACGGTCGCATAGGCGACCACATAATGCTTCTGCGGTCCGTGAAGTGGCCCTCCGGAATTGGGCAGGTCTGCCCCATTTTGCGACCATTATGCAGTTCGCAGACCTGTTCTGCAACTGCATAATGCGCCGCAAAACCTCCCTTCAAAAAATATTCCATGCTGAATCTGCGATCGGTGTATGACCCGCGAAATCGTTGTGCGGCCGCATAATGTACTGCAAATTGGTCCAACAATTTTGCTCAAGTTTCTGCTTTACCCTGCTGCCATTCTGCAGCCCGCAAAGTGATTCTACAGCCACATAGTGGGCGGCAGAAATGTTTTTTTCTGCTAACAATTTCGCTAAACTCATCACGCACTATTCAACCTAAGTCTATCTCGGAACCACAAAATCTTAAGTTTTAGGTAAAATTTTATAGAGCCTTATAGTGAGTGTCGAGTGATTAGGAGGACTGAGTGCCTGTGATAAATGGGTTAGTGTGAGGTTGGAGTGAATGGGATGACTGAATGACTGTTACTCTGGAAGTATTCACCTGATTTTATTACCGTTGTCCTTTAGTTAGCGCTATATATATATATATATATATATATATATATATATTTGTCATGTAGTTACCGAGATATAATATATCCTGTTTCAATTCAACTTGATATGATTTAACTGTTTTGAATTTAATTGTTGAACTTGAGAGCATGCCTACTTTCCTGTACCGTAATTCTATAATTAAACTGTACCCGTGAAGCTCGTCACTACCTTCAGTTTAGTAGTTAGTTTTGTTACTTATTGAGTTGGTTGTACTCGCGCTACACCTTGCACTTCGTGTGCAGATCCAAATATTTTCGGACACGGTGGGTGCTAATTATCTGAGCAACTTAGTCATTCAGAGAATTCGAGGTAGTTGCCTGGCGCTACAGACCTTGATTCTCCCTCCATATCTTTGAGCTTTATGTATTTAGTTTCAGTTTTTCATAGGCAATATTTCAAACTTGTTTTGTATAGATGATCATGTACTCAATGACACCCTGGTTTTGCGAACTTCTGTATTGAGTTTTGATCTTTTATCCAGTTTATGAGAGCTTAAATTGTTTAAACTTGTTTTAGTTCATCTTTCATTTTTATGTGTTGGAAATAATTGAGTTGTCAGCTTGCCTTGTACCATGTTAGGCGCCATCACGACAAGTTAAGTTTTGGGTCGTGACAACTATAAATTACTCAAACATTACTTGTAATATAATAGTTATATGATCTTTTAAAGTTTTGTATTCATGTAGATTAAGTACATGCACGGAACAAGAGACTCGTTATTGCAGTCATACAAAAAAAGGGAGGAGAAGCGTAATTTAACTTTTTTTTTTGACTACTCATCAAGAAAAAATTATTTTGAGTTAAAAACTTGCTAATTTATATCAAATTGATTAGTAAAGGAACAAGAATGGATAATTTTAGAATTTTCACTTAACCATTTAATATTCTAAATATATGACTTAATCAATTTGGATTTGCATTTGGTATGACCCCTTTAAAAGAATGAAAAAGGGCCAAAACTGCTCCTAGACTATTCGATTTGGTACAAGAATGACTTACATCCACCCATTGAATCAAAATACCCACATCGTTATCTTAGTGGCACAATTATGCCCTTATTACTAACTGACTTATCTAAAAGAAATAGAAAATTTTGATGACTATCCATGTGTTACCGTGCTATTAGCCTAAATATAAACCCTTGCTAAATTAAAAAGAAACATAAACCTAGGTTTTGATTGATCCGCCTCGATTCTAAACCCTATTAATCCAAACCCAATTTTAAAAGACAATATAACTTCTTCTTCAAATTTTAGATTATGCAAATGGAAGAATTTGTGCCACTACATCAATAAGAAAAGTAACAACTTAAGCAAGAAAATATTGAGTTTGGAAATGAAATGAAATGGGCATGAGAATAAAATTCGGGATTTTGACTTAGGAAGTAATTCATTAAATGAAATCAAATGGGTAAAAATATGCATGAGAAAAAAATTCATTATCTCCTCCTCTAATTCAATTTCATGAAGATTGGAGAAGGGGGAGTTGGCCATAAGGCGTGTCCTTTTTTCTGGCTATTGTGAAGAAACGATAACGGGTATTTTTTTTGAATTTTTTGGTAAAGATTTAAATTTAGATCAATGGTACATGTGACATGTAAATATTAATTAATTAAAAATATTTTTAAGTGAACTAGTATTTTTATACCAAATCAAACAGAAAGAACGCCCTCCAACCAATAACTGCGTTGTTTGTTTACTTTGCCTCACTCGGAAAATTATAGGTGTTAAACGGGCCGGGTTGACCCGATTTCGGACCGACCTAGACCGGTAGAACCCGGAACCGGCCCGGACCGGTAAGAGGGGATTGGGCTGGACTGGGTAGGGGTTGGCTCGGTTTAGTTGGCACAAACGGGTAATCGGAACCTGTTGAACCCGGTAGAGTGAGTAGTACCTCTTACCGGGTTAACCCACCCGGTTCATACGACTATTTTTTTTAAAAAAAATTTCGAAATGGTGGGCCCCACTAACCATTGGCAACGGTCAGACCATGTTTTGGTCCGTTGGCCAACGAAAATATTGCACAAATAGCCTATTTTATTTATTTATTTTTAATCCTTTTTCAATTTACAAAATTAGCCTTCTCTAAAATTATAAATACCCCCTCTTATTCATTTCTTCACTCAATACTCATTTCTCAATTTCAATTTCTCTCATTCTCCAGTTTGCAAGACTTCAAGTCTTCAATTCATATTAACACTCCAGAGGAAGGTCAATCGGTTGATATTGATTATGATGAACTTACTAAGGCAATGCAAAACCTTTGAATTTACTATTTTACTTGTTAAAAAAAATGTAAACCTTTCAATTTGTAAGTTTGAATTAAGAAATAAAAGTAGTTCTCATCTTCCTTGTATTCTTTATGTTAGTACGTTGCATAAATATAACTTACAATATTTATACAAAATTCCAAAAAAAACTAAAATTACACTAAACCCGGCCCGGCCCTCTCAACTCGTAACCCGTACAGTTCAATTTTTACCCGGATAAATCAAAACCGATAAATCCATTAAGAACAAATTCGGAACCGGTCCGGACCGTACCCCGTACGGAACCAAAAAAAAAATAGAGGCCCGGCCCGCCCACCCGTTAAACACCCATACGGAAAATAGACCCAATTTCTTGTTGGAAAAGTTTAGAACTTCGCCAATTGCCGAACTACGACCAACAGTAACTTGACGCTGCTTTCACTCAGACTCAGCTGCAATCATCTCCTTTCTACCGCGAGCTCCTTCCGATCTGTTTCTCTGGTGAAATTAATTTGTACGTTTCCCTCTTTATTTTGCGGTTCTCCTGTTCGTCTTTCATGGCACAAGACCCTAATCCGTTTTCCCATTTATTATTACCGGAAAAAATGCATTTATTTTATTTGGGTGGCAGTGATTTGATCCCAATATGCAGTGAAAGCGTTAAATCCAATTTCTATACACCTTATCTGATTTTGGAAAGTGTGAGCTTTAGAAATCACAATTTGTTTTTTGATTTTAAAAAACAAATTGTTTGGTCTTGGAATGAACTGGACTGAATCTTAACTGATTTAGGATTGAGGTGTGGTTGATTGATTAATTTATTGAATTTCGCAGGTTAATATGCAATTCTTTTTTCTGATTTTCATTTAAAAACTAATGAAGTTCCGAATTTGTGACTAATCTGGTTTTGAGTATTAGTATCCGAATACTGCAATGCGAGTACTTACCACTATATTGTGGGTTTCAGCACTTCGATGGATGTATGAACTTCATGGCATATACCAAATCCCCAAAATTGTTCCAACGCTGGCTTTCAATTTCTAACTATCCCCAAATCTGGTAAATTTTGAAATAACTAATTAAGAATATTCGTTAAGTCTAAATCCGTTTTCCACGTGGGTAATTGAGTTAGGGTTAGCATAGTAGAGAACTTTGTTACTATGCTGCTAATAATGCACACTTTTGTTTACCAATATTGCTGTTTGTTAAGTTACTGCAAGTGTTCCTTTTGCCCAAAAATGTTCTGAACCAAACAGGCGGCTAAGGTTACTTGACGCTCCTTGATGGGAAGAATCAACCAATCACACAAAATTTTGGGAGTTTTGAAACTTGTTGGAGGTTTAGTTAGTGAATGGGTTTATTTCTAAGAATGTCCTGAGTTCGGTGCCCATCTTTTTTCTTGAAGCTTCATAGTTTTGAACTGCAGTTTCTGATGGCATAATTGATTTTTTTCCGAACTTAGACTTTCTTAAATTTTGTTCAAAGTACCTGAGTTCAATGTATTGCAGCATTTGAATGCTTCAATATGCCCAATCTATACTTGTATCTTTTGTATGTACAATATTGGATCTTACCATGATCTGTGTTTTGTCCATCATTAGATATCCATATGCTGTGTATTTGTGCAGAAATGTGAGTTGGCTTAAATTGGCAACCCAGGGGCTTGTGTTGAGGATTGCATGCCCTTAGCTGTCAGTAAGGAATTTTGGCATAAGAAAATATAAAAGGAATATGATTGTAAAACTGAGAATTTCTGTCAGTTGTTCTTGTCTCAACAAATTTGAAATGGTCTTGAGTAGAGTAGAAATGGAATATACTATCCATATGGTGGACTCCAACTAGTTTGGAATTGATGCATAGTCAATTTATTGTTCTTGTTTCAATAAAAGTAGGATTTAGTTGAATCTCAATGTTTCGCAATTAGTTTACTCTAATTTGCCAACAATGTGTTACTTGACCATTTCGAGAGGGTCGTTGAAGCGAGGGCGAGGATGAGGATGAGGATGACAGTGTCAGTATCCGACAACCAGTTCGGGTTCATGCCGGGTCGTTCTACCGCAGAAGCTATACACCTTGTTAGGAGGTTGGTGGAACTGGACAGAGAGAGAAAGAATGATCTGCACATGGTGTTTTATTGACCTAGAGAAAGCGTATGACAAGGTTCCTAGAGAAGTTCTCTGGAGATGTCGGTTCCCTATATTATGGCGATTAGGGACATGTATGATGGGGCTAAGACTCGGGTTAGGACAGTAGAAGGACTCTGAGCATTTTCCGGTTGAAATGGGGTTACACCAAGGCTCTACGCTCAGTCCGTTCTTATTCGCCCCGGTGATGGATGCATTAACAAACCATATTCAAGGGGAGATGCCATGGTGCATACTATTTGCCGATGACATAGTTCTGATTGATGAGTCACGACCCGGTGTTAACGAGAGACTAGAAGTTTGGAGACAGACTCTTGAGTCTAAAAGTTTCAAGCTAAGCAGAAGGAAGACGGAATACCTGGAGTGTAAGTGTCGGGGGAAGTGGGCGTGGATGTGAGGCTTGAACCACATGTTATCCCAAGTAGAGGCAGCTTCAAGTACCTTGGGTCGGTTATCCACGGGGGAGGGGAGATCGATGAGGATGTCGCACACCGTATTAGGGTAGGATGGATGAAGTGGAGGTTAGCATCCGGAGTTTTGTGTAACAAGAGAGTGCCAACGATACTCAAAGGTAAGTTCTATAAAGCGGTGGTTAGACCGGGCATGATGTATGGGGCTGAGTGTTGGCCTGTTAAGAACTCACATATCCAAAAGACGAAAGTAGCAGAAATGAGGATGTTGAGGTGGATGTGCGGGCACACTAGGATGGACAAAATTAGAAATGATGATATTTGGGAGAAGGTGCACGTGGCTCCCATTGATGACAAGATGCGGGAAGCGAGGCTCAGATCGTTCAGACATGTACAGAGGAGAAGCCCAGATGCTCCAGTAAGGGCACGGGAACAGGTAGAGGGCGGCATAAGAAGTATTGGGGAGAAGTGATCTGGTAGGATATTGCGAGGTTTCAGATTTCCGAGGACATGACACTTGATAGGAAGTTGTGGAGGTCGAGTATTACGGTTGTAGGTTAGGAGGTAGTTGAGTCTTGCGTTACCTTGTACTGTTGTGAGCCTAGTCTGGTAGGGTTTTTGTCTGAAATAGCTAGAGGCATCGTCGTATCTTACTATTTTCTTTTTTTGGTGCAGGACCTATTTAATAGCCATCATTTTTGTTTTGTATTTTTCCTTCTGCATTTTATGTTCCTATTTTTCCTATGATCTCTGTGGTGAAACTAATATTCTCTCCTTTTTGTTTTTCTTATTATCTTGAGCCGAGGGTCTTCCGGAAAACAACCGCTCTACTCCTCCTTCGGGGTAGGAGTAAGGTTTGCGTACATACTACCCTCCCCAGACTCCACTTGTGGGAATTTACTGGGTTGTTGTTGTTGTTGTGTTACTTGACCAGCTTGCTCTGCCCACTCCAACGCTCAAGTCTTTGTGGTTTCTGAAGAGCAGTAGAAGCACTTCTAATGAAAGAAAAATAAAAACAACGACCCAGTAAAATCCCATAAGAAATGTAAAATTAAATAAGACAGCTAAAGTTAGAATAAGAGCAGTTTATTTTAATTTGCCTGTGGATATCTGCTCTAATCCTCCACTGCATCTAGTAGACATCTTTGATTAAAAAAATGTGTCAGGTGGACATTGGCAGACTGGCTATACTAGTCAATAGGTGATCACTGGTCCAATTATTGGGTTTTCATACTTTCAGGTCGTAATGCGTCAATATGTATATATGAAGAGAGCCATTTGAACAATACACCAATAATGATGATGATGTTGGTTGTTTTGGCTCTTCTCTTGATGTGATGGTGCTGGAACTTTTAAAATTTTGAGTGCTTTGTATCATTTTGAATTTAAAAGAATCCATTCCGATTTTGTCAGAGTTCAAGGTTTCTTGTTGCTGACATCTGAATTTTCAATGTTCCTGCTTTAATTCAAATAAATGAGCTGCTTTTCGCTACGGTATTTGGGGTCTTGTCATGATTCAATCAGCCTTTGTCCTTGAATCATATGACACACGTTGCTGTGAAGGCTCCTCTAAGTTGAAGCAGAAACATGGGTTTTTTTTAACTTCAATAGTGAATTACCTAAATTATTTTTAGTTTCGTCATGTATTAGTTTGCTTCTTGATCCCTTCTCCTTTATGCTTTAAAAAATAGAAAAGGAAAAAGAGCAGCTTGTTAATTGAGATTATCTTAGACTGAATAAATTGGCTGCTTATTCTCAGAAAACATGGATTGTTTTGGATGTGATTAAATATGGTAAATTTTAATAATTTAGCTGGGTTTGCTTTCTTTTTTGGGAGGGGGAGGTGTGTGTGTGTGTGGATGTGTAGGTGAGTAATCGTTCTTGTTGTTTCTTGAAATGGGAATACGAGGAGCACTATCTTGGAAGACATATATAGCAAATTCCAAGTTTGATTCTAGACCTTTAAGAGGGGAGCTGAGCTGGGGCAAAAAAATTGGAGATCTGGATAAAATATTTAACTTATAAGCCCTTTTGAAACTGAACATATTTCTTATAATTTTCGTTATACTTGGCTTCTTGATTTTTTTTTGGATAAGTAAAAGATAAATTGACTTTGTTATAGTAAGAGGCACTCCTACTTATTTAAGTACTTAGTGGTTTTTAATCATACTAAGAACTGTTATTCTTATATTGGCAGAAAGATGGTCTCTGTAGTCCTAATGTAGTGCTCTTTTGCAAATGTTTAGTTATTGTTGATGTTGCTTTCTATACCAGAGTAGCTGCATTTAGCTTTTGCAGTTCAATGTAGTACTCTTTTGCAAATGTTTAGTTAATGGATTGGTGTTGCTTTCTGCGCCAATTTAGCTGCATATAGCTTTCGCAGTTCGTTCTCATTTTAGTGCATCACATCTTGTACAGCAAACAACAACTATGCCTCAACCCCAAGAAAGTCGGGAACGGCTATATGAATCCTCACTGTCCATATCGCTTCATGTAAATCCGTCTTAATCCAATATTTAAAAGCTTCACATCTTGTAAGCCACTAATTTCATCGTAGGAGGGTAGGTACAGACTATAAGGCCAAGTATCTCAATCTGCTGCACGTACTTTTTTTCCCAGTGCATTTGTTTTCCTTGACAAGGAATACTAATTTCTTTTGCTTAAACTGCAGGAGTTAAAATCTGCAAGCTGTGACCATGTCATCTTCATATCTCCCAGCAACTACTGATTCTCTAGCTCAGGCTTCTGAGGCTACATCACCATCTGACGCCATCTCTATTCTTTACCGCATCCTTGATAACCCATCTTCTGCTTCTGAGGCCCTAAGGATCAAAGAGCAGGCAATCTCCAATCTCTCTGACCTCCTTAGACAGGAGAATAGGGCAGAGGAACTTAAAAACCTTCTGACCCAGTTGCGCCCCTTCTTTTCTTTGATCCCCAAGGCAAAAACTGCAAAAATTGTTCGAGGAATTATTGATGCAGTGGCTAAAATACCAGGTACATCTGACCTTCAGGTTACGCTTTGCAAGGATATAGTGGAGTGGACCCGTAAGGAGAAGCGGACATTTCTTCGTCAACGAATTGAGGCTAGACTCGCAGCTCTTTTGATGGAAAACAAGGAGTACTCTGAAGCCTTGACACTCCTTTCAGGACTGATTAAGGAGGTGAGAAGATTGGATGATAAGTTGCTTCTTGTGGAGATTGACTTGCTGGAGAGCAAGCTACATTTCTCGCTGAGAAATCTTCCCAAAGCCAAGGCTGCGCTCACAGCTGCTCGAACAGCAGCCAACGCTATTTATGTGCCTCCAGCTCAGCAAGGTTCTATTGATTTGCAGAGCGGGATCCTTCATGCGGAAGAGAAGGATTATAAAACTGGTTACAGCTATTTCTATGAAGCATTTGAAGCATTCAATGCCCTTGAAGATCCCCAGGCCATATACAGCCTCAAGTATATGTTGCTTTGCAAAATCATGGTCAACCAGTCTGATGATGTTGCAGGAATAATATCATCCCCAAAGGTTGGATTGCAATATCAGGGGCCAGAAGTCGATGCAATGAAAGCTGTTGCGGATGCACATTCCAAGCGCTCCTTGAAGCTCTTCGAGACTGCTCTTCGGAACTTTAAGGCTCAGCTAGATGAAGATCCTATCGTCCACCGACACCTGTCTTCCCTCTATGACACTTTGCTGGAGCAGAACCTTTGTAGGTTGATTGAGCCCTTTTCGAGAGTTGAGATTGCTCATATTGCTGAGTTGATTGAGTTGCCTGGTGACCATGTTGAGAAGAAGTTATCTCAAATGATTTTGGATAAGAAATTCGCTGGGACCCTGGACCAGGGTGCTGGATGCCTTATAATTTTTGAGGATCCTAAACCAGATGCAATTTATCCAGCTACGTTGGAGACTGTTTCAAATATGGGGAAGGTTGTTGACAGTCTGTTTGTAAGATCTTCGAGAATAATAGCTTGAGTGTTAGATCCGTTGGAAACCATTTCAAATATGGGGATAAGTTGTTGACAGTCTGTTTGTAAGATCTTCGAGAATAATAGCTCGAGTTTTATATCCTCTTTTGACGTGTATCTTTGCCCTTTATTTGCTCTACCTTTTGTGTGCTGCACGCAGCGTGTGTTTTCTGCATCTGACATTTTATATATTATAAGGTTCCTTTCCTGATACATTCTGAACTTAGTGTAAACCATATATGGTTGAAATCCAGGAGTGGCTGATGAGCAAGGTCCCAACTGGATTTCTAAAATGTTTTATGTGGGGATGACTCGTACACTATTTATAAGCTCCTGAACCACTTACAAGGCTCATTTCTTCTTACTAGTAATGGTTTCTTCGGTTTAAATCTGCTTCAGTATCTCTGCATAAGATAGTATATTAGTTTGCTTGGTTGTATTAGGTCGGCGAACAAAGTTTCACATTCATGTTAGGTCCAATGAGGAAATATCACATACGTTAAGAGTATTTTTGGGTGGGCTTAGCCTAACAATTGGTATGAGAGCCAATGGTTCAATGAGACGATTAGATTCGAGGGAGAAATTGTTGGATATGCGATCAAAGTACAATGCAAAAGATCGGAAAGCTACAAATAATGTGTATGAATACTCTTAAATTAAATGTTGTAAGGTCTTTTGAGAGCCCAATCCGTCGATTCGTTCTTCAGTTCATGCTTGTGGCATAGATCCGGCCACAACAAATGCGTAATGCCAGTTTAATGGCTCAAATGTTAGTAGGCTAGAAGCCATCCGTTTTGAACTTCAATTCTGGTAAAAAATTGGATCGTTTGTGGACAAACTTTTTGTATCTTGTTTATAGCTTTTCGAAGAACGTAACAAAGTTTATATTAAAATTACTTCTCTTAAAAAGCGGTTTGGATATGTTTTTCAACTCACAAAATACTCAAAAATCTTCGAAAACATTACTATAATTTATAACTATCCGCCTTTTCTTCAAAAGGCTTACTCTAACAGCTTTTGTATAAACACGTTCTAATTAAACCTTATCAGAAAAATATATTCTTTCCATCCTTAAGAAAAAATTAATACGAAATATCATATCAGCATACGTAAACTTTTTGTGTGAATTCTAACTTCAATTCCTTTTTACATTTAAATAAACCTTACATACTTAAAAGGGGACTTGTACATAACTATCCAGGCATGACATATTAAAATTTCACGGTACAACGTCATATACCTTGGAGGTATATAATTCACACAATTGAATAACGATATACAACGAGAAGAATAGTTGGATAATTTTATTATATACTATAAAGGGTCTTTTGGTTTGCAATACAGAACAATACAATATAGAGATTAGTAATGTAAAGAATTATAATGTAGGGATTAGTAATGTAAGAATTCTAATGCATCCATTATTCCTTATTGGACGTTGTTTGTTATGTTAAATATTTAAAATTAGTATATAAAATATAAATTAATATATGTTTTTATCTCTTAAACAAAATTAGAGTTGCTTGCTATTATGGTCTTTACCTTCTTTTTATCGTTGTATATATTCCTTTAAAAAAGCTTTATATACTCTCACAGAAACTATATTTATGGAATTCAATATCATTATGAAATATAATAATTTAATATCATGCAATATGGAATTCAATAACAGCTACCTGAAGGAGTCATAATATCATAAAACTATGTATTGCTAATTATTGAAAGGAAAAATTATCTGTTGAGTAAATCTTTTGCTTTATAGTGATTTTAAAGTAAACTGAAACAAAAGAAACTAAATACAGATCTAAGAAGTGTAAGATTTACTTTATTCAAAAAAATAAAAATAAAAACGGTAAGGGATTTGATCGAAGAATTAGCGAAGAAAACCAAATAAAATAAATCTACTTTCCATATTATATCGCTCATAAAATAATAAATATATTTTCACATAACTTATATTGGCATTACTAACGAGGCAAAGCGAATTGGTAATTAGACAATATAATAGCGTTGTTGAATTACATGCGGAGAATGGTAACTAAACAAAGGTTTTGTAAGCAGATTAATCCTAGGGCAAAAAACATAACCTTTACTGTATGCTAATATTGTAAAAAAAATATGCTATATATGGAATAAACAAGAACTAATATTATTTTCTTAAATACTTTTTGAAAGATGTTCCGTTGTGTATTTTGCTCTGAACCAATCTTAATCGTACTTGTACACCCAACTAAACGGGCTTTTAGGGGTCGTTTGATATGTGAAATAAAATATAATAATATCGAGATTAATTACATAATTATTTTATCTTGCATTTAATTGAATTTTTCAACTAACGATTAGCAGTCTAGGGATTGATTAATCCCACAATTGAATATTATTCTATCTCACATTAAGGGTGAGATAATAATCTTGAATTCATTAGTCCTAGGATAAATACTAAAACGACAAATATATCCTTCTTCAAGACTCTTCTCCCAAACTCTTTTAAGTAATTCAAGGTTAAAAATGAAAATAATAATTTATCCGAACTTATCTAGTGTACATCAAATACATATTCCCTCCGTTCACTTTTAATGGTCCAGGATAGACTTTGCACATCCATTAAGAAATAATAAACGAAATGCATAATTTACCATGATACCCATATTAATTGATGCATACTTTTAATGGATTTGAGAAAATAATTTGAAATTAGTAATTAATACTGTGGTTATAATAGAAAAAAGAAATTGTCTTCTCTTGATATGCTAAAAGTGACAAATAAAAGTGAGAATTTATTTTTAGAATACTGGACAAGTAAAAGTTAAGGGACGAAGTGTGTGTGTGTGTGTGTGTGTGTGTGTGTGTGTATATATATATATATATATATCCCATTTTTAGTATAAATTGTAGGAGTCCAAAACCTAAATGCCAATATTTTGGACTCAAAACACGTTTATACAGTGTAAAAAAAAGTTACTTTTCTACATAAAATGAATATAGCGCGGTATTATACCGCATTTTACTTATTAAATTTAAACCCTCCCTTTCTTCCACACGACAGAACACTGGTTTCATCCTCCATTAAATTATTCCACCAGCGCCCTCCCTCCCCCCGATTCTGCAAAAACATTCGAGTGGATCCCACCCGTCACAAACAAGTAAAGATTGTAGGTCCCGCATACAACCCAAGCCTTCGATTGTTGTGGTTTCCTCGTTTCGGGCTCAAAATTTTAATTTTTCGACTTTTCTAAAAACATAAATCGAGGTATTCCGATTTAGTTTATGTCAAAACTTGTATAATAATGCATATTAGTTGTCTTGAATGCATTTTCACGTTGTTTTGTGTTCTATTTGCGATTAAATTTGTATGTCCAGATTAAACTATTAGTGTTTTAAAAAAATAGTTAAAAGTTGAGAAATAATTTTTCTTGTTGATAAAAAAGTTCATAAATTTCTTTTATCGTTTTATATGTAATTTCGTGAATGTTATGTTATTAAAATATAATTTTTATTTTTATTTAGTTTAGATTATTTATTTGCTTAAAGAATAGTGCCCTTATAGCGTAGTAAAATATAGAGTCTTATAGCATAGTAAAATATAGAGCCTTATAGAATAGTAAAATATAGAGCCTTTTAGCGTAGTAAAATATAGAACCTTTTAGCGTAGAATATCTGGAGTTTAAGTATCTACTAACTACAAACTCTATCCAATTATACTTTACAAAAATTAATTATTTAATTTATAAAACAAACACACAGAACTAATAACAAATTAATATATGATGTCCAATTAAATATCGAGTTTGGAACTCATAAATATATACTCTTTCCGATTAAATAATTAAATATTAATTATTATAACACAAACAAATTCTAAAAATATTGAAATTGACACACATAAGAATTTAGGATAGCTTGGTGCTACCGGGCCTCAAATATTGGGTCTGGAATTCATAAATATATACTCCGTCCAATTAAATAATTAAATATTTAATTTATAAAACTAAAAAAATTCTAAAAATATTAAAATTGACACACATAAGAATTCAAGATAGCTTGGTGCTACTGGGCCGCAAATATCGAGCTTGAAACCCATAGATATATAGTCTGTCCATTTAAAAATTTAAATATTAATTATTATAACACAAACACACAATTAATATTGTTTAATTTACAGTAGACGACATGGATGTGCCGCCTGTGCATCATGGACCTTTCTCGAATGAGATATTAGTGTTACAGGGCGATCATAGGTCTACGTATGGGAGGGAGAGCTAGTGGAGCAGACTCTCCGCGCCAGGAGAGTGGACGACGTGTGGGACTTTATGAGGGACACAGTTTTCCATCCCCGTGTAGTCCAGCGCATGCATGATATAGGTTTCTATAGGATTTTTGAGAATGGGCGACTGCAGCTCGACTGGTCTCTGATCATGACGTTGATAGAGCGGTGGTGACCGGAGACGCACACTTTCCATCTGCCCACTAGCGATGCCACCATCACGCTTCAGGATGTTCAGGTTTTATATGGGCTGCCTGCTGATGGATTGGCCGTTGTACTGCCTCGATATATAAGATCTATGGCGCGTGCCAGTATTTGGACTTGCTGCAGCAGTTCACTAGTTTCAGGCCATAGGGTGAGGCTGCACCTTCAGGGGGCAGTCACATTACTGTGACAGCTATTAGATAGCATTTGGAGGTATTGCACCCCGACATCACCGGCGAGACAGATGATCTACATATTTACCGGTACACGAGGTTGGCGTTGCTCTTTCTTTTTAGGGGTGTCTTGTTCCCGAACACTTCAGGAAATCTAGTGAGTACGCGATTTCTACATCATCTTCAGCAGCTAGATGAGTTACCCCAGTACAAATGGGGTGCTACTGTTCTCGATTACCTGTACATGAGTATGTGCCGGGCTAGCATGAGAACCCAGAGCGACGTATGTGGTTTTCTGCCACTTCTACAGGTGACAACATATTCGAATACTCTGTACATTACTTCCAATTCTATATAATCAAAATGACTCTTAAATTTTACGTCGACCTTGTATATTAGGTTTGGGCCTGGAAGGGTTCCTGCTGTTGCAGCCACCTCTACCACCATTACCTCCGGATGTAGCACCTCCGTTTCTCCCTCTAGCTAGGAGGTGGGTTCTCCGGCATGGAAATTACCGAGCCATTAATGCTCATCATAATCTCCCCCTTGACAGGGATGTATTGGATATGCTGCAGGCTGCACAGGTAAATATGTATATAAACTTACTTTTTATAAATTTACTTGTGTTGCGCATACTCACTTTTATGTTATTATTTGTTAGTTTATCTGGACGCCATACAACGACGACTTGATAGCTGGCATGCGCGATTATTGCTCGGTCGGCCGACTGATTTGGAGCACTTCCGTCTCGCTGATGTGCCTCGATATTGTGGAGCATGATGCCACAGAGTGGGTACTTTGCCAGTTTGACCATCCGCAGACTATATCGATGGAGCCTAGATAGGAGGCTACACATTATCAGCGGGATGATCGTTCGAGGGCGGACGATGCATTTGTACCATGGCTAGAGGTGCAGGTCCATACTTGGGACCAGCGATAGGACCTGATTCCGCCCCTACCTTCACAGATCCAGACATCGACTATTGAGATTTATACGTCTCGGTACCGCCACGTTACCCGGCTGATGATCGGGAACCCCATTCATCAAGATGGCGATTGGTACAGACCATACACCGGGGGGCACGAGGCACTGGTATGTTTTTTTTTGGAACCCATACTTATAATTTTGATATAGCATTCTGTAATTAATATTTTAAATGTTGCGCAGGCTATTGGTCATCATTTATTATACCGGTTGGGACATCAGATGCAGCAACATGCCGATAATTTTATAGTCACTGAGTATGGCTGGCAGGTAGTAGACCTGGCTCTCTGGACACTGCAGCGAGCCAGAGAGGATGAGAGGTTAGATCATGATGCTGAATATGTGGCGTCAGAGCACCACCATCGGGGTAGGCCTATCACACGCCTGAGGGGACGGGCACGAGCTAGGGCTGGCCCACGAGGCATGGCTGTCCCACGTGGCAGGGGTGCCCCACAGGGTCGTGGGGGATGGCGAGGAAGTGGTCCCCAGCAAGGGGGAGTTGAGGCACCTGATGAGGATCTTGGAGATGATCAGCCGGGTTATATCCCTCAGCAAGACGAGCCTTCTAGCAGCATGTCGTCGTACTGCCTACAACTGGAGCTGCCACCATCGCACGTGACCCCGTCCGATCCATTATTGATCACGGGTACATTCAACGGAGATGTAGAGCAGTTCTTTTCAGGCCTATCTACTGCAGCTGAGGATCGGCCGACCCAAGACGTGGATAATGGGTGCAAGTTAAGTTTTCACTCATCCTTGGTGGTTGCGGCGGATCTATCACAGACGCAGGTATGTTTGTATTACTATTAAATTTTAATTTTTTTTCCTTAATGATTTGCCATAACTTAATTTTAAATTTTCTTATTAAGGCTTTGTTCTAGACCATCACGGATCCTAATTTATGCGATGATAAGGACACCACAAATGCTTATATTCAGGAGCCTGACGAGGCCATGGTAAGAAAATATTTTTGACTTAACACGTACATTACTAATATACATTTTCATATACTAAGCTTACTAATTGTTTTGTAGATTACTGACGGACCGACGACCCTTTTTACTGATCCTGCCAGCTCTACTGACGATCGTGCTGCAGCGCATCCTCACATAAAGAGGCGGCGTGATGAGGATGATCCTGATAGTGTACCCAGGCGACAGGGGATGCGCCTCAGGCCAGCAGCTGCATTGAAGCACACAGGCTGTGGGACACATTGATTTTATTTTTTTGTATTTTATGTAAATAATGGTAAGAATTTTATTTTAACATAAGTTGAACAAAAAATTTATTTTAACGCTACAACAAAAATACAAACATAGCAAACCTATCATAACATAAATTCAGTACAACTAATGAAAACACATGACACGAGAAACATAAAGATACACTACTATGCTCAATACGTACATATCATTGTTTAGTCACGACCGCCTAGTATTCTCTGCTCCAACCACTTACATTTGTCTTTCTGCTCATTTTTTTCTTCTTTCACCTCCTTGAGTTTCTCCTTCAACTCCGCAACTTCTCCTTTGGATTGTCGCTCTCTTTCGCACTGCTTCAAACACAAACAATGAAGAGAATACAACTTTTCTTTGTAGTATATCTGCTGACAGGGTTCATCATTCCATATCTCAAAATTGCAAACAGGTTCATCGGGAACCCTATAAAACTTGTTCATACACGCCTAGTAGCGGCGTCCAACTTCCCAACAATCGTGAATCGTGCATTTTTGCCGCGCTCCCACCTTAGGACATAAAGGGGT
Organism: Nicotiana glauca; assembly: GCA_026770625.1. Classification (NCBI taxonomy): domain Eukaryota; kingdom Viridiplantae; phylum Streptophyta; class Magnoliopsida; order Solanales; family Solanaceae; genus Nicotiana; species Nicotiana glauca. The sequence goes on from MU748649.1 coordinate 28,794, forward strand.
TGAGACATTTGTTAAAGCGTAAAGAATAACCTTGATTTTATGGAAATATTTGCTATTGGTTATTGTTAAGCGCAGAAAATAACTAGAATACGCCTGTTACTTATAGGAAAGAGAACAGACAAAACGTAGTATTGTACCGCGCTATACATATTCAATTTTTTTGAAACGAAACAGCTTTTGCGTAGTCGGTTCAGCTTTTCAGACCGACAAGACAACACACAAAATGTAGTATTATACCTCTCTATACATATTCAATTTTTCTGAAACGAAACAACTTTTTCACAGTCGCTTCAACTTTTCAGAACAACAAGACAACACACAAAACGTAGTATTGTACCACGCTATACATATTCAATTTTTCTGAAACAAAACAACTTTTGCGCAGTTGGTTCAGCTTTACATAACGACAAGACAACACACAAAATGTAGTATTGTACTGCGCTATACATATTCAATTTTTCTAAAATGAAACAGCATTTGCGCAGTTGGTTCAGCTTTACAGAACGACAAGACAACACACAAAACGTAGTATAGTACCGCGCTATACATATTTAATTTTATTGAAATGAAATAGCTTTTGCGCAGTCGGTCATATTTTCAGACCGACAAGACAACGCACAAAACGTAGTATTGTACCGCGCTATACATATTCAATTTTTCTGAAACGAAACAACAATGTCTTGATTTATGCTTTATTATATTTTATTTTCATATATGTTACTTTATGATTGTTGTGTTTTTATCTCTTCGAATATTATGTTATGAAATTTCAATCTTCAGATTGGTCTTCTTTACTAACAGCAATAAGTTGAATGTTGGAACTACCATATCATCATCCCAATTCAAAAGGTCATATTAAAAAATAAGATGTAACAAGATTGTAGAACATAATTTTATTTGATAGATATTGCACATACATGTCACACCTCCTTTTGGCGCTACCGCACCTCGCGAAGGGCGTGGTAAAGGGAGTTTTTCCAATTAAAGGACAATCGAAATTGGATTCGTTTATTAAGTAATTCAGAGTCACCACTTGAGAGATTTATGGTGTCCCAAGTCACCGGTTGAATCTCAAATCGAGGAAAGGTTTGACTCTATTTAACAGTCTGCATACCAGAAATCCGGATAAGGAATTTTGTTAACCCGGAAGAAGGTGTTAGGCATTCCCGAGTTCCGTGGTTCTAGCACGGTCGCTCAACTGTCATATTTGGCTTAATTATCTGATTTATAACATGCTTTAACTTATGTGCAAATTTTAACCTTTAACTGCTTTTAATATTATTAATATTATTATTATTATTTTAACAAAATAATTGCAACGTTGTGAAAACGTATCTTGAACCACGTCACATCAATGTACCCGTGGCTATCGACACATTTCGACTCCGTTGAGATTTGGATTTGGGTCACATAAATGTGCACCCAAGTTTAAGAAAGTAAATTATTAAAGGCGCGCCTAAAGCGACTAGCGTATCATTGTTTGGGGTAAGACCGTGAAATTTTGCTAAACGGCATATCCCGAAATCTAAGTAATTTTACAAACACATATAGAGGGCCCCGCAGCTTAAGTATTTTTATTTGTCGTGGCTCGTCTCATTCATTATTTTTAAAAAAAAAATTTACAACGTCATGGAAATGCATCTCTAACCACGTCACAATCAATGTACCCGTGATTATCGACACATTTCGACTTCGTTGAGATTTGGATTTGGGTCACATAAATGTGCACCCGAGTTTAAGAAGGTAAGGTTATTAGAAACGTGCCTAAAGAGTCTAACGCGTTATTATTTTGGGGAAGGCCGTGCAATTCACTAAACGGCTCATCCCAAAGTCTAAGTATTTTTAATATATATACATTTATGAGGGCCCCACAATTTGCGTTTTATTTGGCGAGGCTCATCTCAATTTTCTATTAAAGGCAAACCTAAGAGCGACTACAATTATCTACTTTATTTGTCTCTAAAAAAGAAATCCTAATTTATTCACTAATGATTATCCAGAGTCGTTATAATCGGGTTACATCAAATTTTGGAAATTAAGCATTACAACTACGTCATGGGAACCATACCCATAGTTACAATAAATTATTATGTACCCAAAGCAAATTATGGGGTTTATGAATTATTTTACCAAACTACTTTGAGATTCCTTTTTCATGTTAACCCGAATTACCTCATGGCTCACAAACCAATTTAACCCATGAATCAGAGATTACTCTATTTCCTACTATTTAGCCTAAAATTTATTTTAATTTGTTAAGGAATCATCTGCAACCCATTAACGGATAATCTCAACGTGGGTTCAACCAAAGAAATTCAATTGACACTCATTTAATTATTATTATGTCAAAGTACTGATCAATGATAAACAATGAGTAACTCAATAAAACTAAAACCCAATTATTTTAATTCAAGGCAAAGTGTTTAACTAAGATGTATGTATCCTTTTCACAGACAAACTCATATTCAAACAAGGGAACGGGTAAACGAACAAATTCACCATACAACAAATTCACGTTCTCGATTTTCAAACAAGGAACCAAATTCTGAGATTAGAAATATCATTTCCAACAAAATCAAAATAAGGAAAACATAGTAGATACATTATCATAAACCACAAACCAGAAAAGAATGCTCACAGTGATAGCGATACAGCTCCCTCTTCAAATCAAACAAGTCGAATACAGTTCATCACTACAACGGGAAAAAATATCACGACAATCCGATGACCTCTGGACGGAACTCAAACCGGCATCGGAAAACCTCGACTCAGCACAACTCCAGACGTTTTTGCTCGCTCCTCTACTATTTACTGTTTTTCGAACTCCTTGTCGTCTCTTATTTTTGCAGCTAGCTACTGGTTTGGTCAGAAATATGGGTTCGAAGAGATGCGTTGAAGAATGGCGTTTGTGGAAGATGGAGTACGGGAGGTCATCTTGGACGTGAGAGACGGCTGAAGCTCAGAAGCAACGAGGCAGTAGGGGTCATCTGGTCGTCTCTGTCCAGCTGCTGTCCGGCGAACCGCTACTGGTTCGTTCAAGAAGCAGATGAAACGAGGTGGGTTGAGGTTTAGGATGGTCCACTGGTTTTTAGGGTTTTGTGGTTGAGAGATTATGGTCGAATGGGGAGGTCGTTTTTGGCTGGACGTGCGACTGGTGAAGAAGACAGGCAGCAGCTGGTTTGACGAGCTGGGACGCTGGTTGTAAGGGTGGTGACGACAGGGAAGGGGTGCTGGTTTAAGGGTATGGAGGCTAGGGTTTAGTTAGGTTTTTTTGTGTTGTCTCCTTGAGGAAGATGACTGAACAGTAGTGTATTTTTTTTTTATGCCCAAAACGTGAGCCTCCCCCCTCTGTCAAAAAATTCCCCCTTATGCTGTGTGCGTGTGTATGTATATGTGTATTGTGTTAACATGTGTTAGCATGTGTTATGTCATGGGCAGCTTTCCAGCCATGCCCCATGATCCCTTGGGCGTTGCCCCGTGGCGTCCTAGCAAGCCTCTCAACGCCTAGCGCCACGGACGGCCCCGTGGTCTTGGCCGCGCCAAGTGACAAGCGCGCAGGTGCCTCTGTCGCCCCACTGATATCCCTCGCCAGCGCCCAGCCGCAGGCAGATTCCAACAACGCCGCGCGCGCAGAC